>JAPYZL010170625.1:0-37071 GCA_030522825.1 Platygaster orseoliae
TTGATATTTCCTGCTGATTTCCTAGTACCCCAAAAAGAGGCTTTTGTTCCCGCATTCCATAGAAATAAAGTGGCCTTTTTTACGGATGCATGGGAAAAACGTAATTATACCTCAGCTGCTTGAAAATAGTATGATTATAGACCTTGATTTTGTAATAAATTAATTCATTTTCGAGAACCCCACGGCCGGCCACCAAAATGTTATTGTTTTAAAATATTGCACATCGTTTGAGGTGAATTTCACAATTTTTTCGGATTTTTAAAATTTGGGGAACACTCAAAATTTTCACTTTTTTTGAAAAAAAAATTTGTTTACAAAACATTTTTTCAGAAAAATTTTTTTGAAAATATTTTTTGAAAGCACATACTTTGAAGATACTCTGTGAATTTTTTTGAATTTTTCGCTTCACGTCTGTGGGTGTCAGAAATTCTTCAGAAATTGCTCAAAATTGGAAATAAAACATGAATATGGTTCTTTTATTATCCTCTAAAATTTGAACGCATTCTGAGACACATGCCCATAATAACCGGCGATTTGACATGGAATGTTCCATATACATGAGCATATTACAAAACTTGAAAACAATAACCGATCAATAACGACAATAAGAAGATCAAAAAACTGTATTTTATTAATGAAGAACTCTCCATCCACATAAAAATTACTAACCCTTAGATTGTTATCATACAGTAGCGATAGAGTATATAAAAAATTGAAACATGTTCTATCCACTTCGAGATGAATCTTTCCAGATCTTATATATTATATTTTTAGCAAGATCAAATAAAATATAATCTTTAATGTATAATTATACACTGTTAAATTCGCAGAAGTGAAAACATGCATTATAATTTAAAAAAATTTAAAAGGTGTCAAGTATCATTTCAAGGAATTTCATTCATGAAAAAAATAAGATTTTTCGGATTGTACTCGGCACTTTTTGGATTTCTATTATCAAATTGTGACGCGTTTGAGTGTTCAGTTGGGACGAAATTTCTAGAGCATGCGATACTCGGTGAACTGAACTTAATCCACTCTATATGCTCCTCTTAGGTATTTTTAAGGAATCAAATTATAAAAATTGACGATAAGATTGTGTGGGTATGTATAGTTACCTAGGTATGGATAAAATCCTTTTTACTACGAACAAATTGACTTTCCTACAAAGTTGTTACGACGTTTTCCACCGTTGCGCTGGGATTTTTATTGAACAGCAATCGTGATTTTATAAACCTTACTGAGATTTATAAATGTCGGGCATTTTTCGATATATGAGGCATTGGCGCTGTAGTTTTTTTTTTGTTTTTCCAAGTTACATATGAGTTTAACATTAACTTTCTTACAATAAATACATTTTGATGGCCTCTAGTTTAAATACTGTAGTATATAAGAAAATTTGAATTTTCCTGAATTATATTTCTTGAATAATTTTAAATTCTTTTTGCAGAGTCATTGAAGTATTACGTAACAGGGCTCCCCGATTCAATGTTAAAATTTTGGCGAAAATCAGCGCCTCCAGTGGTCGACTAAGTAACTATTTTGTTTAGTGCAGTATATCTATATATATTGTATATACAGATATGTACCAAGCGAGAAACGAGTAGCCAAAGTCCCCCATTAGAGTCGGGGGGCCCTGATTACGTAAAATACTGCAAGGGCATGGTTTCATGTGTCAAAGGTTTTTGAAATTCAATTTGGCAGAGTTGCAATTTTTTTCATTGAAATTTTGAAATTATCTTTATGAATACATAAGAACCTAAGGAATCTAAATTCCATACAAGATCTATCATCAATTTATCAGAACTCAGAATTACGAATTATGAATAATAGTATATTTTGTAACTAGGACCTGAGGCGTGGCTTTTTTCTCGGACCAATTTATCAGCCTCGGCTACGCCTCGGAAGATAAATTGGCCCTCGCCCAAAAAGTCACGCCTCAGGTCCGAGTTGCAAACGATATTTTTTGCAAAATACGCACAAAAAGGTGCTCTCGCACCTGAAAATCAACGCGAAGGACGTACATTTCCGACACGGCGCCGCGGCGGCCATTTTGAACTATATTTCAAAATGACCGCCGTTGGGTGTTTTTTCCCTAGTTGTCTGTCGGTAATAATGCCTTCCCCTAGGTAATAAACACCAAAAACACGCAATAACACGCGACGCTCACTTCCAAAGGATCGAAACCAAATCGCCGGTCGAAAATGCACGTCCTTCGTGTTTGTTTTTAGGTGCAGAAAGCACCTTTTTTGTGCGTGTTTTGCAAAAAGATTCTTACGCCTTTGGAAAACATACTTAAAAACCTTCAAATGTTATAGGTACGTAGAAAAGTATTTGAAAATTTTTTTTTCAAACTGAAAGATTTGGATTTTATACCACTCTGCCGGAACCGCATTGAAATTTATGGAATTGAAAAATTGTTATCAAGTTGGTTCAGATTTTGTTTCTAACGTTACTAAAAATTTTGTAAAATAAAAATAAGAAGGGATTATTTCCAAAATCGTTAGTTTGTTTTTCGAATTATCCGTTTCTACGCATCTTTAATTTCTTATTTTTTTTTTTTTCATTTTTTTGTATTTATATTTATTGCATTTTCATTTTTTTAAGATATTATTCATTATTCAAATAATTTACTATTCTATTTCTTAAATATCATTTCTGAATTAAGACTTTAAGACTTTTTTTTATTATCGAACGTTTTAACTTCTTAAAAATTTGTGATTAGGTTTGCAGAGTTAATTCCAATTTATATACATATAATAGCGAACATAATTACGTAAACTTCTACATCAACATTTATGGAAAAAATTCTGTAATCCCCAAAAATATTGATAATTCTCGTAGAAATTCTTTAGCTTCTCTTATAATTTCTCAAAATTTGTTTAAATCCAAGCAATTAAAGCATAAAAAAATTTACATAAATCATTTTCGAAGAATTCTGTTTATATACATATGAAAATTGTTGCTGTTATCATCAATAGTCTTCGACCGATATTATACATTTTATTTATAACTTTCCTAATTTCTCAAATTCATAAATTAAGATCCTTTTGTTAAAGAATATGTGATATTCGATAAATTGTGGTTTTTCTTTTTTATTGAAAGTTGACGAATGTTATAAAAATTTCCAGGATTTGAGGAACAGAAAAAAAATTAATATTCTGAATCTTTGATTATTTATATAGACTCTAAAAATCCTCGGAAGCTGATGAAAAAAATTACAATTATTTCAAAACTTAAAAAAGTTTTTGTCAGAGATTTTCAAACATCTTTTCTTGTGCACCAAAATTTTTACCAATGAAAAAATGTTGAGAAACAGACTTTCAATAGTGAAATTTACATTCATAAGATGTGAAAATCAAGTTAACAATATAAATCCAATTAAAAAAGTTCTAAATTATATACTTTCTGTGAAATAAAATTAATGAAGTTTTTTTTTAAATGATGTCACCCTGTTTGAAATATTGCGAAAAAATTGTTTATCCTAAGTGACAGAAATACTATCAACTGTAATATACTTGTATTTTTGTATTTTTTTCACTAAAAATAAGTCTCTAAGCAATACCTACTATAAAATTAATATCACGAAACAATTGTTCCATTTTATTACTCCATTTCCATGTTTAATTCAAAAACTTTCGAAAGTTTTGCCAATTACACTCAAAAGGGCAAAAATAAAAAAAAACGTATACTACTTCAATGACTCTCAAAAACAACTATTTCTAATCCATTTCTCACCTAAAAAAAATAATTCTATTCTTGCACTCCAAAAACATAAACGAAAAATGTACGAACTTCGTTAAATGGAATGAAAAAAAAATGTTCGAACAATTATAAACATTCTCTAAAAAAAATATGTAACACCAAAATATCGATGAATTTCTACTACTCACGCTCCAATCTCCAAAAACCAAAACTGCTCGGGATAGAATCGATGTATAGATGAATCATTTTCCAATTTTCAAAAAAAAATATCGTCCCACAAATAAACGGGCTACATTTTGTACATGGTAGAAAAAAAAATGACTTGCGTATGGCACCGTATTTGGTACAACTATTGCGACTGACTCAATCAACCTTCGTAGAAATCTCGACGAGATACGTTAAATAACTATTGTTAAGCGCGCACGTACAATCCGGTCACGATAGTCGCACCCACGTTTTTTTCCAAGACGCGCAAAAAACAGAAAATCGTATTAGCTGAGCCAGAGAATTGTCAAACCGCGGTTACGTATTTCGAGTAAAGCTTGGAAAAGCCCAGTTTTTAAGGGAAAACTAGAGTTTTCTGGAAATTTCGGAGATTTTGAGCTTTGTCGAAATACGGAAAAAGTAAGAATGCAGGTCGCTCTTAGCTTCAATGTTTTAGACAGCCAAAAACGAGATATGCATGGAGTCGCCGATGGCTGACGAAAAGTTCATAGTTAGACGTACAAAATGCACACTGAAAAAGAGTACACAAGTGTATTATTGAATGTAAATATGAATAAAGCGTGAGAAAAATCGACGAAGGGATATTTTTACTTGAAATGGATTTTTCAGGAGATCGCGAGCGAGGAGAGTTTTAGGGGTTTTTTTTCGAACGAACCGAAGTTGGAATGATTTTTTTTTTAGAACGATGTGGGAAATTTTGAGTTTTTGTGAGAGTGAGTGTGGTTGAAAAGGTTTCGACAAAGTGTTTTTGGATGTATGTACTTGTTTTGTTTTCTAGTGTTATTAACTTCAAGTTATAAGTTGAAGACGAGAAAAAAGTTTATTTTATTTATGAGATTCATATGCCATTGTGTCTCATTGTCTTAAAGCCCAGGATTTTCAAGAATTATGAGCTTACGGAATTTTCTAGATACATGTTGAAAATTTTATCTATGAAGTTGGTTGAAGTGACTAAATTAATTCTATAAATAATCATTTTATGATTTTTCTATCCTACGAAGTTGATGAAAATATAAAAACACGATATCACTTTGATTAAAAAATAATATAAATTTTTTATTAAACTGAAATTCGGCGCAAAAGAAATTTAGTTACTTATGGATCATATTTTTTCCTTCATTTTCAAGATAATTCTATATTTAAATCAGATATCAGCTAACTATTAGAAGAAGATTTGGTGCAATGTCCAAAAACGTAATCTGCCAATTTTTCAAATTAGATTTTTCAATACTTACATTAACAACATTAGAGTGGTATTGTAAATATATAAATAAGTTAAATAAATAATAAATCATTTGAAATTTTTTTTATTTAAATGCTAAAGAAAAAAATCGTCATTCATATGTTTTTCTAAAATAAGACAGTTTTTTATTTCGATAATGTGTCTCCAGGTTGATTATAAATTTTATTTAATAATGATAAAGTAGCAAAATTGCATTCACTTAGTAGAAATTCTCTTGTTCACTGATGTTAATTAATCACTTTGACGTAAAAAGTTGGGGTTTGAAGTTAACGGATTTGAAGGTGGAAACCAAGTAATTTTTCTGAATTGTTGCTTGTGCATATGAATAATAATAAAATAGCATTAACGAATTTAAACATATATGTACTTTCATTCTGCGGATTAGAATTTTTTATAATTCTTCAAGACTAGATTTATTATTCTTAAAAATATCAATCCCAAAATTCAAAATTCACAACTATTTTTAAAATTGTTGAGTATTGGAAATATTAATGCAAATTTTCGTAAAATATAAAACGAAAACCTAAAAAATGTTTTTATCATTTCCTTTATTTCCTAATTTTTTAATTTCATTGTTTCAACTATGGAACATTTTTTGCTTGTACTCAAGGATATAAATATTTTTAAACTAAAAATATCTCCTCAGATAAACTTTTTCTGGAATATTTCAAAAAACTCATAATTTTTTTGAAAAATCCTCGGTGAGAAGTTTAAGACACGTTGCATTACCAAAATAAGAATGAAATCTCAAACGCCTCTTTCTTACACAAATCACCCATAGTTTATCACTTTTCGAAAAAAATTGACTTCTCGAACATTTTTTTTACAATGAAAAATTGGAATCAAACACATATCAAGTAACTAAAAAATCCCAAGTAAAAAAAAACTGTCGACAAAAGTTTACATGACATAACCATTTTCGTTCATCATTAATATTTCCGTAATTTTTACTACACTCAGGAAATAAAAAATGCGCGTCTTCCCCCCCCCTCTCCTTTCTGAAACTTTTTCGAACTTTCATTTTGTTTATTCCTTATGATAATATGCTCTGAGAACCCATCCAGAAAGTCGAATTTCATTTTTATTTTTCTTTTTGAACAACATTATCGTTGTATACGTTATCGTTCTCGATTTTGTGTATATACCCGTGGACGTATCGATGTGCATTTACGTGTTCCGCTGAAAAATCCTAACTTTATACGAAACGAAAAAAATCCGTGCCAGAATTGATGACAAAGAACAATGTAAGTTGTCATGTAAATTTGTTAAGCATGACGTACCCTTCACGTTCTTTACCTCCCAACTGGCACGACTCGTAATGGATGTACGTAGTAACTTATCCTGACACCGAACATGAAACTTTTTTTTGTCTTCTCTAGAAAATCTAGGAACCCAGAATTTAACGAATTATATAAAGTATGTTCCATATTTTGAGTTGCACTTATTTTGAAATCAATAAGTTAGTACTTTTGTTCGGTTCCGTGTGAAAAATGGTCGTTTTTCCCATAAAACTGGCATTTTTTTCACGTTATTGAACAAAATATCGTCCTTAACTAGTGACAAGTTTTTTCCACTTTTCCACACCAGTTGAGGAATGTACTATTTTGCTTCATTCACGATGTGAAAAAAATTTATTATAAGTTTATATTATTGTGAGTCCAACAGAGGCGTAGGCAGATATAAGTTTTAAAGATTCGAACACGTCTTGAAATTTGGGTAGAATTATTTTTTATTTCATGTAATAATAATAAATATAAGTTAATGAATAATACGAAATTCAAGGACAAAAAAAATACTACAAAAGTATAATGATCATGATAAAAATGAGCCCGAATTATCAAAAATGTACACTTGGAAATCTAAAAGAAGTAGCACATGGTTTCATATAAATTCCTAGAGTTAAATTACATACAAAATTCTTAGATTCACTAACTCAAAAATTACAATAATCATAGTTTCGCACAAATTTTTTCTCAAACCGAATTGTAAATATAAATATTTATATAGGATAACGAATAGAAAATAACAATCTGGAAGATTATTTCAACTTAGTAAATAATAAAAAAAATTGAAATAAACAAAAATGCTAGCAATCGAAAAAATAAATCCTGAGGTACAGGATTCATGGAATCTAGAAAAATCCAAACTTATCCAAATATATTTCGAAAAATTCTAACATTATAAAAATAATATCAAGAGTAATCCATGAAAGTACTGTTGTGCGCAAAATCTCGAAAAATATTCAGGATCCATAGAAGTTTGAATTCTAGAGCATCAAATCCCAAAAAATGTATAAAGCAATTTATACATATATAATATAACAATAAATTTTATTAATTATGTTATTATTTTTATTCATATTTATGTATACTCAAATCATTCAAAAATACAATATCTTACAATATCAAGAAAATAATAATTTAATGATGATTATTAAATAAATTTTCATATATTATTCAAACATATGTATACGATTCAAATATACGAAAATTATTAATAAATACGATATCTTACATAAATGAAAAAAATAAAAATAAAAAAAAGCAATAAATAAAATACTGAGAATCCAAATTCAAAATCTAAATAATCGAATTCTATAAATCTGTATAGCAATCTACAAAAATACCATAATCCAGAAAAAAAACCATAATATTTTACCTTATTTCATAAATTTTATAATAAAGCAAAAAATAATGGGAATCAATCAATACTCAATGATTGTGCAGAAATTTTTTTTTATAATTCAAAAAACTTTAAATCCTAGAGCATATAACATTCTAGAAATCTATACAGAAATCTATGTAAATACTAGTAAATTCAGTATAGTCTATGAATAACAAAAAAAATGTTCACAGAAAAAAAAGCACAGTCGATCCATATAAAAGATTTTGTTTTCCAAAACTTCATTTCAAGTACCTAAGATCCTTGGAATTTTAAATAATTATGACATCCAATTCTAAGAATCTATAGAGCGAACCATAAAAATACTAGAACGACTTCTATAAAAATATCCGAAAATACTAAGAAATTAAATAAATAACATCAAATATACACATTCTGGAAATCTATAAAATACTTATATTTTTGTTAATAATAGTCTCCCAAAAATCTATAAAAATTTTTGTATTTTTGAAAACTATGATTCCTAAAGCATCGGATTCAAGAAGGTTCTATAGAAATCCGTAATTACATAAGATAATTCGTTGAGTTGTGAAAATACTGAAGAAATATTTCAAAAAACCAAAGTAGAAGAAAAAATAAACCTAGTTTACAGTATTTGAAAATCACAAAATCTAGTTTCCCTATATATAATGTGTATATGAAAAGTAAGTTTCTCTTGACACGTACAGTTGTATAACTTTAAAATCCTGATATTAAAAAATTTGAAAAATCATTCCTCAGTAAATAAATCATCAACAATTAAATATTAAAAGATCCCTCCCCAAAATTTTTTCTGCCTACGCCCCTGAAGTTCAATTTACCTTGAAAAAGCTCAAAAATAATAAATTACTGTCACTCTCAGAAGAAAAAAGTAACTGTAACCGAGTTGCGTCGAAAGTGAAAAAGCGTTTCCGTAAATCAGCCGAAATAAGGATCCAAGTTTTTCGAGAAAACTTTGTCTGCTTATGACGTCTTTAAGCTTTTTTGCACGAGCTTCATGAATGCGAGAATGTGGCATATATACCTATAGTGATAATAAGCATTTTCACCCAAACCAATGGAACGTAAATTCAAACTGTATCGTGCCCCCAAAGCGAACTTTACGCTATTTGTGCTACACGGTTTTGTGAAGATGATTTGCTTTTGACTTTACGTGAACTGAAATTCCATGCGAAGCTATTGATCGGCGAACACGTGGTCATTCATCATTTGAATAAATGCATGATTATCGTTATACTATTGATCCTAAAGCTCTGTTTTGTACAAGTGATCGTTTTGGATATGTTTCAGGGAAACTACTATTTTTCATAAGAAATAATTCATGATTTTCTTGTCAAATACTTTTATAATATTTTATATACTGTGACGTCTTTTTTTAATAATTAAAATCATATTTCAAAATCCATGAGCACAAAAAAATTTATTTCATTGCAATTCCCTGCATGAACTATCAAAAACGTTCTGAAAATTTATCAAACTCCATTCCAGATAAAATGCACAGCATAAAGAACCACAAAAAAGGAAAAAAAAATTCCAAATCACTATAGAAAATCCATACATCACATGAAAACCAAATTCAACCATGGAAACCAATGAAAATACAAAAAACTTTCTACGTTCCACTTTTTTTAGCCAATGCAAAAAATAATCAATTACTCGTTACGGAACGATGCAAATTTTCATTCTCAAACTCGTGAACGCTTAAATCATTCAGATGAATTTTCACGGAAAATTTCCGAATTCAGTGGAACTAGTTTTTCTGTTTTGTGATCAATTTCAAGAAGTTGTGCATTCACTAAATATTGCGCATTATTCTCATGCAGCATTCGGAAATTTGTGGAGCGTTTGGGTATTTGTCGGTCGAAATCAAATATAGTCGGAGAATACTGTAATATTTCGGTGGAATTTCGCAAGAAAAACTCAGATTTCACCGAACAAATAGCGTTGCAGTTGATTTTTGGGTCTAATAGTATGAACAATTGACTTTGGTTATTTCACTGACATGATTTACGAGTTGATTTACAAGTCATTTACGAAAATTCTCTACAAACAATAAAAAAAATGTGCTTCATATTGGAAAATTTTTTAATATTCTAAAGAAAAAGAAAATTCACATAAATCCATAAAAAACTCATTCATAAAATATTTAATAAGTTTTGAAATTCAACAAAGTTTAAAAAAATTCTTACATAATCTCAAAAATTATTTAAATTAACGTAAAATTGAATATTGTCACAAACAAAAAATAGTTAAATCTATTGAATTTTTATATGACAGAATAAAAGATTTCATGAACATTCGAAATTCTAAAATTATCACGAATGTTATACAAATTTAGAATAGAATAAACTTCTAAAATTTATGAATCATACTCAAATTCTAACTTGTAGATTATTTAATTAATGAACTCATTGTTATCGGATGCAAATTTATATTTTATAAAGTCAAGATCTTTAACAGCATGCTATTTGTTCCTTGTTATTTTTACATGCTAGTTTTTGTTTAAAAACATTTGTTAATGCGATAC
This sequence comes from Platygaster orseoliae, assembly GCA_030522825.1. Classification (NCBI taxonomy): domain Eukaryota; kingdom Metazoa; phylum Arthropoda; class Insecta; order Hymenoptera; family Platygastridae; genus Platygaster; species Platygaster orseoliae. The sequence continues at coordinate 10,359 of JAPYZL010170625.1, forward strand.
GTATCGTGAAAATAAATTTTACACTCGAACAGTTGGAAGTTACAAATAATGGTTTTCCAAACCTGTTTCAAATGTCGTGACTTTATTCTGCGGAAAACTGTGACAGCCTTGGGGTAAATTAAGACAGTGAGTGACACACAGGTTTTGACAGCACAACAATTTTCATTCAATTGTCAATTGCTCGATGATCAAACAAATTTTCTTTGTTACAATAATACACATATTTTATTAACAACGGCTACAATCAAATGTATTTCTAAATTGATGAAACTAAAATTATAATTGATTCAACATGAACAAATACATAGAAACAAATTTATCTTAACAACAATAATTTATCTTGTATTTTTGTTTTTGTCTAACTTTTTTTTGCAAAATTTCAATCTCAACGACGTTTGCAATAAGGTTTTTTTTTAGTTACTGTGGTTTTCTTTTTTCAACATTTCAAACTTCGATTTTCTACTTCTGTCTTTAAATTTTAAAACATTCGAGTACTTTTTTAAAAATATTTTTTGAAAACATTCATACTGATTTTATAATTTTCAAAATTATTCAATTTTTGAAAAGGCAGGAGAAGGGGCAGAAATTTTAAAGTTATTCTGATTGTTGACAAATCATGTCAATCTTGTGCCTCTAACAAATAAAAATATTTCTTATGAAGGGATTCTCACGACGTTTCAGAAAGTAATGTATTAAAAAACTTTTTCTATAATTTGTTTGTACAGTTCTTAGAAAATTTGGACATAATTTCAGAACGGACTGTCAAATACTTTAGGAAGTAGACATTTTTACGTTCCAAAAGAATATTTTTGAGAAATAAAATTCTGAAACCTTTTTTATAAGTAATTACTTTTTAGAAAACTAATATCCTAAGTAATTTTTTTTTTTTTAATTTATTCAATCACTTTTTTTGAAATAAATCAGATAATTTTAATACAGAAATAAATTTATTGTTTTTCCTTACTACGTTTTGTTACTATTTCACATTTATTTTCGGCTCATTTCTTGATTATAGATATTTTTATTATATCTGAAAAATATCATTTTCTAGATGCATTTCGTATATTATTCCGTTTAAAACATTTTTTTTAAATCATGCATAAATGCAGAGCTGCCAGATTCTGTTTTGTTTTCTCCGTCTATCGTCAAAAAAGACGTAAGCTTGTCCTTGTCTAATATGGATTTTTCCGTATAATCTGGCAGCCCTGCATAAATGTAAACACTTAAAGCCGATATTTTAACAACAATTTTTTGTGTATCTTGTATTTCTCATCAAAATTCACTCAAAATTTTCAAAACACTGCAAAGGTTATAAATCGTGTGCTAGACGTCGAATTTTGTAAATAACGAACTTTGTTGCTATGAAAACGATCGTTAAATTTCACGAAACTTAATTTGTTTGAATTTTTTTACCTGGAAAACTAGAATTTCATGAAAATAGTGAAATTAGAAAAGTAAATTCGGAAAAATCGACGAAATCAGGAATCATAATTAAGAAGTTAAATCAATTTTTTATTGCTGATATAGTTAATTAATCAATAAATATTAGATACGTATTTTTTCTTTTTGTCATAAATTCAATTAACTTTCAATTCATTTGCAATTACCCCAATTAACCCTGATTCAAAATACTCAATCCGTTTTCCATATAATTTCTATTTTCTGAAACCACCATTCACGAAATTTCATTCCAACGGAACTTTCCAAACTTCGATCAAAAAAATTCCAAAATTTTTTTAGATTTTTCACACATGAAAGTATCTCGTGGAGCACAAACACCCGCGCATTGTTCGAATTCCTGGATAAAAAGTATTTAGATTTCTCGGAAAAGCGACACGACACGAAATTATTCGAGACCCTGGAATAACTAGAGTAGTTTCTTCCACCTGCTTGAGAATTCAGTAGTTACGCAACGAGGCTCACATGTTTCGCCGCAAGTACTTGCGAAACTTTGCATAACGTTGAGGAACTTCACGCTAACTCTCAATTACTCGCCATTTGATAATTAAAGGTAGACCCAACTGACCCAAAAATCGCGTTTCGAGCATTTCCTGCCGCAACAAACTTTCATTACAAACAAACGCTTTCCTTGCAAAACTGTAGGCAAATATTTTCTATGATTTTCGGAAAAACGACACATCATTAATTGACTTTTTTCCTCTCAACACGACTTACACAATTGTACATAAAAAATTGAAAAATCATATTTTTTTACTGTTTGCAAAAAAATAAATTTCGAAAAACGTGATACTGTAAGAACAGCTGTCGTTTCTTCAAGAATTATAAAAAACTTGCTACACGTTGCAAAAGCGCAATTTCGCATTGGCACGCTCGAAAAAGTTAATTTTACGTTCATTAAAAACCGGTAGCTTTTTAAAATTATAGCATAGTCTACTATTGTGTATGGCTTTGTATGTCTATAGATAGACTTCATGATAAAATTATGTGTGACCATAAATGCTTAATGGGTGTGTTGTTTGATTTTGTATGCGTAGAATATATGACCTTTATATATGAAAGTGTCAAGGGTCAAGACGATATTTTTGTCGAAGAGGGAGAGGGTGTTCTTTAAGTCATAATAGTGTGAGTTTTTGGATGAGAAACTTCTCAATCTCTAGTTTTATGAACTCTTCACGTATTACTTGCAAAATAAGTATCGCAGATAATCGATAATCGCAGATTATCGATTGCTGTAAATGATATAATTTTTCCAACATACAAAGTTTGAAGTTTTTTAATTCGAATTTAAGTTTTTACATAATAGTTTTTTTAAACAAAATTTGTGATTGTAACTTCATACTTATATAAAATATTTTTGTTTGTAATTAGCTAGAATTAAATTCATGTAATTATCTCTGAAAGTTAATTCCATTTCTCGTATAATTACTTTTCGACACACTTATGGGGAAAAGAGTTTAAAATACTGTAATTTTAACAGTATTATTTCAGGTTTTACAATATCGTTGCAGATTGTCTTTCGCATCCTATAAATTACAATGTAAAAAAAGTAAGATTGTTTTATTATAGAAATTGCTATAATAATACCATTTTTCATAAATAATATTCGAAATATAAAATATTCAGAATGCAAGTTGAACTATACAAACCGTATATTCTTCACACTTGTTCACAGAATTAAATGTTATACAAATAATATAAAATTATCAGGGTATTGGTTTCATAAAATTTAACAATAAATTATTCTATTTCATTCAGTATTAAGAATTTATATCGTATTATTATTATTTCTACAACTATTACTATTACATAATCCAAAATGAGATGAGTAGAAATGATAATATAATATTGCAGGAAGTATGACAAAATTATAGTTAAAAAATGGAATAAATAACTAACAAAAAATGGAATATATCAGACTGATTCAATATCATAATATTAACTTATAATAATTATTATATTTTTTTTGTCTTGTATCAATTCGAGTTGTGTTACAAAAAAAAATTTTTTTTTTTTTTTTGTAAAAATTCACTGAGAGCAGAATTTTATTTCCAAGAATTCTGAAATCTTTCCATATTTTAGCCTACTATCTTCTTTCGATACATAAAAAAACTTTGAATTACACAGAAATTATAATTTAGTTCGAAATATTTATGCTTTCAAAAACTGATTTCAGGTTCCAACTGAATCAGTTTATAAAATTTCTAACGTATATATTTGAAAAGTTCAACTATTTAAACATCTGAAACTACCAACTTATCAAACATTGGAATACACAAGCACTGAATTCTGACTTTCCAAGTTTCGAGATTTCCAAAATATGAAAGCACCTCTCCTTTCGCCCTTGTACAAAAAACTTTAATGTTTCCATACATATCATATCGAATTAAAGCTTTCTTCGTCAAAAAACATAAGGGCTTGTCAAGCTTATTCGGTTTCATGCTTTTTCAACATTTTCTCTTCTCAATTTCATGTCATGCCTTGATCTCGCTTATCAATTTATAAATTCAGTTGCGTAATTCGCTTGGAAAATTTAACGTGGAATGTATTTTAGGAACAGATTGCGAAGGAACGGCAAGTGACAGGTCGCGTACAAATACAAATATGGTACGAAGGAGATCGTAAAGAGCTCGTTGTGTCGGTTTTGGCAGCTGACGAGCTCTCCCCACGAGAAGATATCGGTTATGGCACCATGCCAGAAGCCTACGCGAAACTTAAGTTGGTTCCAGCCTGGTGAGTCTCAATTTATTTCTCTTTATCTGATATTCAATCGAGTTGAATTTAATTCTCAAACGTTCTGTATTTGGAGAGGAGGGTATCTATTATACATAAATTTTGGTGCATTGTTAACATTGTGCATAAATTAATTGTGCATAAAGATTTTTGTGCAGCGCTCCATTGTGCAGATTATAATTGTTTACAATCTTAAAAAAAACCGTATCTTTGTTAAGAATTATATCATGATAATTCATTCATAATTATAAAAAAAAAGTAATTCAAAAATACTTGTAAATAATATCAATGCTTGTTTGTGTTGTTTGTCTGTACCCCTAGTGATTTTGATTCTTTTACAAAAATATTGAAAGTTTGTATAAGATCGACTTCATAAAATTTATTTTTCCAAAAAAGTGTCTTTCTATATTTTCAGAGTTTCTTTTAATCTTCGTTTTCAATGTTAATATTCTTTTGCTGATGATTTTGGAAAATTTCAAAGATTCCATCATCTTTAATGACTTCAAAGATTTTCAATGAGTTTTATAATAATTTGTAAGTTAAAAATAATTATTAACAACACGATGGCAAAAATCCAAGGAAATTTATAAATTCTACTAATATTTTGTAACGAGGTGGATTTCCTCGCTTACTGAAAAATACAAAAACCGAAATTTCCGGGCTAGCTCGTCTCTAGCCGGAGAGGGGATGGGCAAGAGGCAATAAAACCCGAGGGCATTTATTAACCAAAATGAAATTAAAAAACAGAAAGTAAATGAACAACGACGTGTACAATAATCCCTCTCTATTCAAACGCCACAATGCGGCACAACATCCAGTCCCCGACGTGACGCGTTCCCCCAAACGACGCCATCTCCACGTAAACCATTATCGTCACCCAAACTTTGCGTCCCCGGTAAAAAAATTTAACACATTCATCCCCAACGATCTCGCGGTCTCAATTTAATCCCACTCACACCTGGGGCATGGGCCCGTTGACGTCTTCCATCACCGCCGAGCTATCGCCGCCCTCCACGGCGTCGATGCTTCTACGACTCCTCTGCGTCCATCCTTCGCGAGACCCAACTCCGACTCTTCCGCGCTCACTACAGTCCTTCTTCTCCTTGACTCGCCCGACTTAGCCCGAACCCCCCCGAAGACTCTCGAACGCCCGACTTTTCAAAAATGCCCGTTGGCCAGCCCCGTATCCTAAATTTGGGCACACTTTTTCTCTATTTAAGTGACGGTTACAGCTATCTCGTGCCCGGGGCCACCCCAGCCCTTCTAACCGTCACAATTTTAAAAAATTAAGCACTTTATTTTTTAATATTCTGTTTCTTATAAGCGATTGAACGATTTGTTCTAGATCGTAAACTCTTTTTTAATTTTTTAATCGAAAAATGATAGCATAGTAGCTTCGCGATCGTTATTGTCTGGCTATATCGAAGTTTTTCTACTTTGCTACTTTAATGCAAACTTAACCACAGACCGTGAAAGCTCGCGTATTTTACAGCAAACATTTCCTTCGTGCTTTCCATTACTAAAAGCGATAAATGCTTGAGTTTATAATGTTGAGAAAGTTTAATACTCCTGTTAAAAATTTGTTCACGACACTCAAGAATAAGTTACGTCGAAAAACACGACTTTATAATGTATTCTATCGTTTCTGTCTGAAATTGTCGACGTTTATTTGACATGAAAAAATCAGATTGACAAATTAATTAACATGGTTTTTTGTAGATTGAATAAAACGCACTTGAAATATTAAAAGAGATATTTTTTTTAACTCATTTTTCAGAACAGACATTATCTAGAATATTTATTATAGCGGTAGGAAGAAATTAGTAGAATTAGAAATATTTTTGTATTACAAATTTTTTACAGCCTGCATTTATTGTAAGTGTATAAAAATGTATAAAAAGTTATAAAAACTGCAGGAAAACAACGAAAACTATGATAAATCTTCAAAATTTTCTTAGTTCTTTTTTGCGAGGCAATTTATTAGTCATTCTATATCATTATATTTTTTTTAATTATAATTAATTAATTAAAAAATTAAATAAAAAAAATACAAACGCAAAAAAAGTATAATTTTACTTGGCTTTGAAAACTATTTCATTGTATGAGAATCAATAACTCTACAGTCGATTTGATCACGTTTCGTTTCAGTCCAACTTCTTTTCTAAAAAAACTTAAAAAAAAAACTAGTCGACAATGAGTCGAAAACGACAAGCTTCTTTCCTTCTTACATTTCAAAATATAATGGCTTACATCTAAAGCCTCCGAAGGCGATGTTCAATTAATTCCTACAAATCCTAGCATGAAATACGACACGATGTAATAACGCCAATACCCATGGCTTCGGTTAAATTCATACAAAAGCTCCTTTAAATCACGACACTCCGTATCGATTTATCGAGCACATCTTGCAATTACCAAGAAAGTTGCTATAGCTTTCGAAAGCGCAAGTGGGCGAAGTTAATATCCCCTGATCTGGAAAAAATTTCCAACCACGTTTATTGCTTCGAGAAATTGATTATACGTGCAATTTTGCAGCAAACAAAGTTTTCGCATGAGACCACAAATAGAAAAAAAACGACTTTTTATGTTGCTTGGTAATTGAGTATATCGTACAGTAAAAACCAATCTTACAAACTCCATGGAACAATGAGAGTAAATTCTGGTGATTGGTTGGAAGTATTTTATAATTGAAAGTGAAATAAGTGAAAGTGGAAGACCTAACATATTCTCAATCTCATCAGTAACATAAAAAGATCAAAATTTCTATGTATCAATTAGTTGCAAAATGCATTGATTTCTTCAGTGAAGAGCAGGGCTCGTTAAAAACGGATGTGGCAGAACCAACTCACAATCCCATTTGGAACGCGACTTTAAATTTTGCGGGCGTTTCCGCGGAAAAGCTCATGGAGTCAAGCATTGACGTAACCCTTTGGGATTACTTCGCTGATGGCGAACACGTCTTCCTCGGCGAGTGTACCGTTGATTTGGAAAAAGCTTTGGGGGAGGACAGAGCGATATGGTAAGACTCGATACGCATTACAATCAATTCATCTAATTAGCATCGATGAAAGGTTGAGAAGCGCTAACGGTAAAGGTCAAGTTCATTATCGGTAAAAGTATTATGATCGAGGTTTCCTTGACCAAGCAGATGTATTTCAGTATATTCACGACCCTTCGCTGAGATGAAAATCTAATACTTTTCAACATGTTTATAAGAAAAAAAGATAAAAATTTAACTCTTATGATATTCATGATGCCATAATGGCGTTAGTGAAAATTTTGTCACTTAAATTTTACTTATTTCAGTATTATATGATAAAAATTGTTTTTTTTTATTGTAGACAAAAATTTTTCTTTTATTTTAAAGTAAAAATCAATGTAAAATTTAATTAATATGAAATCATTTATTTATTTATAATATGTTTGATTGAATAAATGATAAATTAGTAAATAAACAGTGAACAAAAACTACATTCAATGTGAATAAAGAATTGATTCTAATTTAAAATAATGTAAAATATAATTTAATTTTTTAAAAGTGTTATTAGATAAAAATGTATTCCAAAAATTACTATTTTCATCAGATAATAAATCGTATACATGTTATAGATAGGATAACTTAAAATGTTTAAAGTTCAATTATTCATTTAGAATATAATATGCATGGAATTTGGAATATAATTTGAATTATTTTACCTTCTTTTATTCATGTTTAAAGTTCGTAAAATATTTTTGTTTATTTACTAAGAAAAAATACTAAAAAAGTAGGTACTTATCAGGGGCGTAGGCAAAAAAAATTTTCGAGGTGGGTTTTCTTTAAATATTTTAAATCCGATAATGTAAGAATCGAAGTTTCAAAAACTTTAATTGATTTTGTAGATTTCTAAAAACATAATATTTTCTTTTTCAAATAAATGTTATGCATAAAATTTTGTAGTATTTTCTGGTGTTTCTGTGGATAGCTCTATAGATTTCTAGAATTTTATGCTCTTAAATAGAAAATTTCAACGATTTTGAATATTTGAAGTGTTTTTTTACAGATTTTCAGTATTTTTTCCTTTGATTCGTATTTTCTCTATATTCATACAATTCGGAGAATTTCCGGATATGATTATGAATTTCCGAATAGTTATTTAGAATTATATATACTCTGAAATTTAAGGTTTTTTTTTCAATCTCAAAGTTGTTTTGTTATCATAAGAATTTGATGAATTATTCAGTATTTTTATAGGTTTTAAGATTTTTTTGTAGATCGCCATATTGATTTCTATAAGTTGATCCACAAAAATTTTTATTTCCTTCGATTTTCAGTAATTTCATAGATTCCTAAGTAAAATACATAGTTATACATTTTTGATGTTACACAAGTTTTTTGTTTTTTTGTTTGAGTATTTAAAAAAATTCCCGCGTTTTCTAGTATTTTTATAAATTTCTAGTATTATCATAAATGATATTTGTTTATATTTTAAGAATAGAATTATGTTACTTTTAGTATTTCTTCAAAATGTGTATAGTTCTGAAAATTTTCTGGTATTTTTATGAATTTCCATAAATAGATTGCTTGAATTCGATGCTGTAAGGTTAAAAATTTTTTAGATGCCTTGCAAATTCGTGGATTCTAATTTTTCTCTTTAACTCATTGGTCTTATAGTATATTTTGTAACTAGAACCTAAGGCGTGGCTTTTTGGGCGAGGACCAATTTATCTGCTGAGGCTTAGCCGAGGCTGATAAATTGGTCCGAGTACAAAACCACGCCTCAGGTCCGAGTTGCAAACTATATTTTTTGCAAAATTCGCACGATAAAATGCTTCTCGCACCTGAAAATAAACACGAAGGGGGTGCATTTCCGACATGGCGCACCGCGCGCAAACGCGTAAAAGATTTACGTCCGTTGCACTTGACATTAGTTAACACGTTTCACGAAACCCGATTTTCGCGTGTTTTTCACTTTTTCACTCACGGTTGCGACGCAGTGGCAATTGTTGTTTTCGTTTCTCGTTTGATTATTTAATTATTTTGGTCAACGTGAGTACACACTGAACAGCGGCGGCCATTTTGACTAAAGTTTGCTTTCTCTCTCCCTCTCCTGATTAGGTAAGAAAAAGAAAGAAAATACATACCGACGCATGTTCGCGCCATTAGGGATAATAGGGATAATATTGTCCCTGGTTGTCTGTCGGTAATAAAAACTTCCCCTAGGTAAAAAAATCAAAAAACACGCATAAAAAAATGACGCCCACATCGAAATGAATCGCCGGTCGGTAATGCACGTCCTCCGAGTTTGTTTTCAGGTGCAAGAAGCACCTTTTTTGTACGTGTTTTGCAAAAAAAAATTTTCACCTTCTTATTTTCTGCGTTATCCGAGCTAAACAAATTTATAATAAGAATTTTGTTTAAGAAAAAACTCTTCAGAAGTCAGAATTATCATTATTGTTCGGTTTGTAAAATCAAGAGTTTTTAATTTTATTTGACTTAGAGAAATTAGATGAATAAAATTATTCTATGTGTCAGTAACTACATTTTTTATCATTTTCAGTCATTCTATAATTTCCAATCATATTTTCATGCATTATTTTGTATTATTATCGATTGTATGTTTCATATATACATCTTTTTTTTGATTCGATTAGCAGGAATTCGTGTAAGATTGTAAAATCTACAATATACTTGAATGTATACAAGAGTATAGCCAAAAAAAAATATACGGAATCGAATATTCAGAAAATTATATACATTTTTTTTTAAAGAATTCGTAGGAACCACAATATAATATTGCAAAAATTACAACAGAAGTATTGCATAAAACAAAATTTTTCCAGTACCATATATCAACTACTACAATATCATTGCAAATTAAAACATCAGCTCGCAAAAGTAAAATATTTTAGAGTGGTTCCATAGTTCCATCTTTGTTTTGTAAATAGAGTAAAGTTCCTTCATTTATTTCAAAAATAGCAAATAAATCGTATACGCAATGTATAAAAGTAATGATCCCTCAGAGCCGATACTTCACAATTACAAATTTTATTAAGTAATTCTGATCAATATTTTGACCTTAATTAGGTCCTCTTCAAGATTTTTTATAAAATTTTCTTTCCTAAATTCCTAAATTTTCTTTTATTTTCAGGGCCGGATTTACTTTCCGTGCCACCCCTGGGCCAGTGGATAAAACGCCGCCCCTTTTGAAACGTAGCATAATAAATTTCCTAAAAAAAAAGGTCATCAGCAATGAAAAATTCAGTGACCTTTTTTTTTAGAGATTTATCACCAAATTTTCTGACCAAATCTTTCGACCTTCGAAATTTGCCGCCCCCCAAAAAATTCGCCGCCCTGGGCCATGGCCCATGTTAGCCCTTATGTAAATCCAGGGTTGTTTATTTTATTAATTTCAATCTCGAAAATCAGGTAAAATCAAACCTTTGTTTAAACTTAAATTGAGTCACTTCTTGGATTAAATATTAATTCTTACAATGTTCTAAAAAATAATTCCTGTGATCCTTGAATTTGGTCAAAACTACCTCCGTCAAAATTACAAATATCACGATTTAAATAACTAATTATACACTTTAATACTTCAAAGGAAATATAGAATAAATATAATTCTAGGATCTCAAGACTGAGTTACATGAATATCTGACACAGAATGAATCGTCAAAAAAAAAAAAAAAAAAATTCTGTGACAGATATTCTTATAACTCGATCTTGAGATGCTAGAGTTATATTTATTCCATATTTCCTTTGAAGTATTAGGATGTATTATTCTTTATTTAAATCGTGATTATCTGTAATTTTGAGAGTGGTCGTTTTGACCTAATTCAACGATCATAAGAATTATTCTTTATAACATTGCAAGAATTCATATTTAATCCATACTTGACTCAATTTTAGTCTAAATGAAGGTTTGATTTCACCTGAATTTAAGGATTGAAATGAATAAAATAAACGAAAATTGAGGAATTCGGGAAAGAAAATTTTATAAGGGATTTTGAAGAGGACCTGATTTAGGTCGAAATATTGTTCAGAATTACTAAATCAAATTTGGAATTGCGAAGTATTAGCTCTAAGGGATCATCACCTTTATACATTGGTTATACTTGGAACAAAAGCATAATAAAGAGGAATAATTTGAGATAAACCATATTTTTCTCCAAAAGGTATAGATTAGAAGATCCTCGAGGCTTGCGTTCGGGAAAATCGCCATCCGTTTCTCCACGAGGATCCTTGTCAACCGAGTTGGCGCAAAGATTGCTCCGCAGAACGGAAATTCGAGATCGAAGTTACAGCGATGATACACACAGCGACAGTGGAAGTCCCGAGCCGTACTTTTTACACCCGGATCACGCATGGCATGGAAATTCAAGGAGGGGCTCGAGTCAGTCGGAACAACTAGAGGTCGAGCCATATGACTTGAACCAAGATTTCAGCAGATCTCTGCCTGGTAGTCGCAGGAGCAGTTTTCAGAGTCAAGCTGGCACTGACAGCAAACGTGAGTACATATCAATGAAAGTACAAAATCATTTCTCAGTGCTCTGAAGTAGTATGTATTATTGTGAGTTTTTTAAAAAAGGCTATTTCAAGAATTCACAATACGATATTCGTCTTATTTCATTATTTCAAATACGATATTCATCTGGTGTTTATCAACCTCACGTAAAAATGAGTAGATATCTGGATATCTGTAGATCTTTAGATGTCTCTTATAGATGACTATAGATCTCATTTGATCTTGTAATAGATAACCGTAGACTTACATAGATCTACAGGTAGATCTACTCGTAGATCACCATAGATTCTTATAGATGTATCTGCTACTAGATCTCCGTATATCTTCGTAGATATACTTGTAGATCTTAGTTGATTTCCATAGATCTGTCAGTAGATCTACAAAGATCTTCATAGATCTATTTGTTGATCTTGGTCATTTTTATATATCTGCTGGTAGATCTTTGTAGATTTACGTATATCTATAAGTAGATCTCTATCTTTCATCTCTCGCCATATATTTATATATTTTCTAAAATAGACCTATGTAGATCTACGTAGATATATGTAGATATACGGAAATGTACCCAAATCTGGGATCTCTGTAGATCTCATGTAGATATCAAAAGATCTACTCATTTTTACCTGGGACATATGAACAAAGAGTTTCAAAGAATGAATGAAACCGAGAATTCTACATTCATATCAACGTCTGTTCGTCTTTAAAATGACCCGAATGACTAAACATCTCGGAGCAGGTGGAAGTATCGGTGAAAACGAAGTGCAGCCGGTCGTGCATTATCACCGCGAGAGGCGGAGAAGCTCTTTCGTGAGGCCGATGCGCGACCCCGACGAAATTCTTGAAGGATTGAGGTCCTTGAAAGCCTCCAAAAACGATCTTGGCAGAACAATGAGCTTCTCTAGCGACAAAAGACGCGGCAGCCGTGAGTAGCGACTTTTTATCTGCGAGCCATCACTGAGCAATCTCTTCTTTATCCTTTTTATTCCATTTTTTCTGTCTTTGTCCATCTGTTGCATCTTTTAACACCCCTAGTCTGTTTTTGTGTGATACTCGTTTTTTTGTGAATCAATGTCACGAACTTCTTTATTGGTCACACATTGCCAGCCATGACACCGATCACGGGTCAGGTTACGTCGCAGATTGCACAGTATGCCATGCTTTTCATTGTGTCCTTTTCTTTGTTTTTCTTTTTTTGAGGTTTTTGCGCATTTTCGATATTTGTACCTGGTTTTTGAACCGACCCATTTGCCATCACTTGACGCCATCACTCGCACTTTGACCGAGCGAACGGAGTAGTTTACAAGGCCCTTTCAAGGGCAAGGGATTGGGGTATGGAAAAAATAGATTTGTTTTCAAAAAATTAGTTTTTAGTACTTTTTAGAATTAGTTTTTGTAGGGTTTCGTTACGTGTTGAGGATAATTATTAGTGTAGTGACGGTTTTTTTCTTTCTTTTTTTTAAGTTCTTTAATATGCGGAAATTGTAACTTGATTTTTTCTGAATGCCGGTTAGTATGGAAAATGTAAGTGATGTTTCGCGGATAAAATAAAAATTTGATCTGTTTTGCAAAAGGTGATGACGCGTGCAAACCTTTATTTTTGTAAGTTCTCTTCGAAATTTTCGTAAGATATTTTTTTAATTAAGAAATTATTAAGAATTCAAAATTTCACTTTGAACAGTTTAAAAGTGTTTGCGAATTCATAGCTAATTTCAATCATTTTTTTCAGCTTTTCTTTGCCACAAATACAAAAGTTATACATAATTTTTTTGTATCAAATAAACTATTTGAAATTAGCACAGACAAATTTCAGTCGAGACCGTTTTTTTTGCTTTCAACCATAATGCTTGTCATGACATAATGTTTCCATTGCAAAATCCTACAAACCGTGTTGCAAGGTGAAGAAACAAAAGCGAATGAATCACGTACAAAAATCTTACGACAACAATTTTTTGTTAAGAAAACCCGTACAAGATGGATTAGTCTATTTTACAGTGACATCAATAAAACTTCACTGAAAAACAACGCTCTGTACGAAAACCAAAACAATATACCCTACGAAAAAAACGTCTTATAATAATACTGTTACTAATATTACTAATACTATTAATACAAGCAACAATACCTCTAACACTACAAAAATCTACAAAGTATAGTACATTATGAAAATTACTGAAATCTATGAAATACTTCAAATGTTTGTTGTTAAAATGTTCTTAAAATTCTATTGAAATTCTCAAGTTTGAGAACTTTAATTTCTAGAGCATTGAATTCTAAAAAGCTGAATTCATAACAATATTAACAAATACTTCAAGTTGTGAAAATACTAAACAATTATAGAAAATACAGAAATTATTGGAAAAAAAATGTTATCTTCAGTGACTTGAAAATCATAGAATCGAATTCTTTTTTACATGTTACATATGTACGCACATAAAAATTCGCGATTTCAAAAGTTGTATTACTTTAAAATCTCAGAACATGAAACATTGAAGAATTTTACTCCCATAACGAAATCGTCAAAGATAAATAATCCTGAAGCAAATATACTTTTTCGAAAAACCCCTCTCAAAAGTTTTTTCTGCCTACAATCCTGATTCTGTTTTTCAAATAGACTTCGACATGTAAAGAATAGTTTACATATCTCATCATATATAGATACGATTTTTAACTCACATATTTATAGTTTTTCATAACAACATTTTTCAAATATACAACAATGACCAAAAATAGCAATCTCTATAAACAAACCAAAATTCAATGCATCCCTTAATCCAATACCAAAATTTTCAAAGACGCACGTTGAGTGTATTTTCGTACTGTGCTGTTTCAAACGCTAACTGGCGACCAACCAACTCTAAGAACAACCAAAAACGAAATCAAAATTCTGAAGTGCACAATCCAAAAATCGGAATGGCCAAACAGTCACTGCAACACGAATGTGTCAGAACCCAATCTAGTGTCTAAGAGGAAAAACTAATCAACAAGTTTGTACCACAGCGCTTGAATCATGCTCAAAAAACCCATTGCGAATATTTGGCAGTAACAGCGTTGCATTTTCAAAAACAAAAGCATACGAAATTTTTGTGGAGCAGAAAAACGCGTGAAATGACGAATTTCAAGGGACAAATGATAAAGCCAGAAATGCAGAAGAGGTTCAGAAAAAGTCCAAGGGTTTTAGAATAGGTTAAATTGAATTTGAAGGCGATAGATTTCAGATGAAATAATTATCATCAGTAACTTTAAGCTCCTCAGGTAGTGGAATATATTTGTCGTACTGAAACGTCCTGACTAAAAATAACTATATAATAATTAACTTTTATTTTGTTCCTTTCGATTCTGAAAATCAACAATCGAAAAAAGGATTTCTACTTTAACTTTTGAAATCATCCGCGGTCTCCGTATGATGGAGAATTCTTTTAAAAATTTAAAGAATTTACGCAGATTCTGTAGTTCACAGAAATTTTCATAACATTCTACAATCTACAAAATTTATTAACTCTTTTTGAAACCTGGTAGATTTATTTAATTTTTCATAATAATCAACGATTGTGGAAGTTCACAACGTTTACCAAATTTCTTCAAATTATAAACGATACGTAATACATTTAACGTTTTTTAAAAATTAAAAAAGCATTAGAGAGTTTATGAGAAATTCACATAAAATTTCTAAAATTTTTGACAATCGGCAATTTCAAGAGCTTTTTCTGGAATTTCACAAATGTTTCAAATTATTTGGAACTACGTACAATCTTTTGAAATTCATTAATATTTTCAGATTTTTCAGATTTTTTATAACTTTGTAGATTTTTATGGAAATAATCAAAACGATCGGAGATCTACGTAGAATAGAACATTTTTTTACTGTAAGAAATTTTTCTGGTACGGAACCATTTTCAAGTATTTCACACAATATTCACAGAATTTACAAATATTTTCTAAAACCTGACAAAATTGTCTGAATTTTTCAAAACTTTTAATTATCTTTGGAATTTTCTGAATGAATATTTCAATTTTTGTTATTCTCAAATTTTCAAGGTATACATTTAAAATTTTTACAATTCTCAAAGATCTTATTACGATAAATCATTTTCTGACTTAAAAGGAATTATGAATTCTACACAATGTCTGCAGTCTTACAAAACATTTAGAAAACTTCTACAATTATTTCAAAAATTTTTCAAGAGTTTCTCAAATCCTACAAGTTTGTCGAATTTTTTATTGATTCTTAAAGATTTTCGAAATACGCAATAATTGTTAATCTTTCTAAATTTCAAACATTTCTAAATTTTCACAGAAATTTTCGAAAGTATCAACTATCTTTGAAAGATAAAACTTTTTTTGTTTTTCAAAAAATTTCAAAAATATTACACTATTTTTGTAGTTTCACTAAAAATTTCCATAACTTCTTATAATTTTCAAACTTTATTAATATTTACTGATACTGTAAAAATTTTTACCATTTTTTAGAATTTCTGACAACCTTTCAAATTTTCAACGTTCTATCAATAATTATATGAATTGATTAATAGAATTATTGATAATATATTATTAAGTATCAAAATTATCGTCGATCTCTATGCGATAAAATATTTTTTTATGTATAAAAATCGATTTAAAATATACTAACTTATTTTTCTAAAATCCCATAAATTTTTCAAATTTTTGAGTCATATTGTTTACCATACAATCTACAAAATTTGTATTGTTCATAAAATTTTTGAAACTTATTCAATATCTAGATTTTTATCAAAACTTTTAAAATTTTTGCTGATGAACGTACGATAAAATATTATTACATTTTTAGAAATACATAGAATATTACACAGTTTATGTAGTTTTACGAGATTTTTATGACACAGCTAATCAGAATCTTCTTAAATTCTACGATATTGTTCAGTTATCTAGAATTATGGAACATCTTTCAAATTTTAAATAATTTTTAATATACATGAAATTGTTAAAGTTTCAAACATCAAATGAACTATTCTGAACATTACTAGATTTTTCAGAATTTTTCGAACTCGTGAGGATTTCTCTCAATTTTTTGTATACTTGAAAAGTTTCATACATCTTTTTTATCAAAAATTGTCGTTTTGTACAGTTCATGATAATAAAATCCCTCCCCCCCCCCTCGCTTCAGTCTTAATTATTATCCATCCAAATTTTTGGCGAATTTTATTACAAGCAAAGAAAATTTATGGACTATTTGAAACACAAAACATTGATCAATAGTACATTATACACCTGAGGAGTTCAAAATAATAGTACCTAGCTGAACGAAAACTATTGATCATTATCCCTTTTGGAATTTTCAGTCGCTGAAATCTATGCCCTTTCTCTTACCTTAAACCTGGGATTTTTCTGAACTTCTTGCATCTTTGGACAAAGTTTTTTCTGAAATTTCCGCGAAAGTGAACCATTACACCTTCATTTCTTGCTCCGAAAGCATTCCTTTCCTCGTGGGTTTCGAATCACGTACATGATTCGAAATTTTCGAGGAAAGGAACGCTTTCGAAACAAAAAACGAAGATATAACGACTCCTCGAAAATTACAGAAAAAAAAAATGTTCATGCCAGTTTTCGAAAGTTTTCTACTTTTTGGGATTCCAGCAATGATGACTGAGATCCCTTTACTGGAACCTTCGAGGGAAAAATTCACGTCATTTTTCCTTTGAAGGTGCCAACAAAAGAATCTCATCCATCAATTAATGTAACTGTCATCAACCGAAATCTGAAAAAACAGAAAGCTTTCGTAAACTAACACAAAAATGTGAGGAACCAACGTCTTACGATATTTCATTAAATCCTAGTGGTTTTATCATTTGACCTTCGAGACTCATAATTTCATTGTTTTGTAACTTCACAAAAATTTGGTTTTCTTACACCACTACCGACTGTGACTCAAAAAAGCCTTTGTGCATCAGTCCGTCCATGCTAACGGGAAGCTCGTGTCCAAAAAAGCTTGTTCAACATGTGGATCGAACGACGATGTCCGCCTTAACCATTTGTGCTGCTTGTTCGTTTTCTATGAGTCGACGTTCCTCGGGGGGTTCGTGGATTTTTCGACGTTGACTTTTCATTAGTATGCAAATGTCGTTTTAAACGATACTCGTGATCTATTTCCAGACAGTGTACTTTCATCAATTTTGCCTCAGCAGTACTAGTTCCTCGGCTGATTTGAAGTCTCTTGATTTTTTTTAACTAACAGAAAGTTTATCACGAATATAATGTTCAAAAACCTCTAAAATTTACCTCTCATTCATCACCAGCAAATTAAAATTCAAAACAATATCTTTATCCATCAAAGTACGAAACGACTCATGCATTTCAAATGTCAAGCCACGTCGGAAAACCCTGGACTACCACGAAATTTCTAAAACTCAACGCAAAGACTTCCAGCTGTTGACAATACTGAAATGAGCGATATTCTTGAATAAAGTAAAAACATAAAAAAAAAAATGTGATTCTTCTATTTCACGCAATTGCGAAAAATCGCGTTATATCATCCGTGCGTTCGCTCGGTCGATACGCGATGTACCTGAATCCTGAAACAACCAACCACGAACGTCTGTGAAAAAATCACGGACCGTCGTGTCCCGATTATGGCACGGCCGACAGAATACGTTGTCCCAACTATAACTGTGTGGCAGTGCGAGCCTGTGTCTCCGAGGACCGCTAAATCGGCCTCCTTTCCTCTACCGCACGCTACACCACCCCGGTAGATTACACTGGCTAACCACCGTCGGCCGACCGGTAAGATACCAATTTTCTCTGCGATTCTGGCTTCTTATTTTGTTACTGTATTGTCTGGGAAAAAGTTTTTTACGAGCCATCAATTTATGCACCATTTTATTTATTTCTTGCAAAAGTTCAACGGGTATTCACCGAATTACAGGACTACATATGTGATGTTTGTGCGTCGAATTGAAATATAACACTACATTTTCAATAAATTTTTTTAAAGCGTCTCAATTTTTTAGAAAATGCATTGAGTTCGAGAAATGCTTCATTTTCAATGTAGAATTATTATATTTCAAAATGACTAATTTGAGCCAAGAAATGTAATTGGGGACGAGTAATAATTATTACCAACCAATAATTAATGAAGCTTTCAGTCATTTGGCCTCGCTAATTTATTCCTTCGCTATTATAATTGACTGTGACGATGATTGTTTATGATTTGATACTTTACCTAATGAAATTACAGAGATTCAAATCAGGAACCTATTGTTAATCTTTTGGACATTATAATTATTGTTTTTGTAGTTCCTGAAGAGGGTCAAATATATGACCGAAAGCTTGATAAATAATTAGGTGTTGATAATTATTCCTCGTTCCCAGTTACATTTTTTGCTCAAATTGGTCGTTTTGCAATATATTAATTCTGCATTGAATTCGTTGAAAACCAGATGGTTGTATATAAAACATTTTAGTATGACGAGCAAATTGCCGAGGTAAATGAAACAGAATGATGGAAAGTGGAAATAGAGAGTCAACTTTCTAAATTTAAAAAATAAAATCGCCAATTTTTTTAAACAGTGAAATTTCATTTATTGATTTACCAGTGACTTAATTTAAATACACTGGTCAATATTGGTCCTATCATTGACCATTCTAATTGGTCCATTATGGTAAATATCAGTAAGGAGAAATATGAATAAGTATCAGTAAAGTTTTTATGTTACTGATAGTTGATGATATTTCTAGATACAATAATCAATTTGAGATTATGAGACTGTTTATTGTTAATGTATGAACATTACGAAAATATTCTTCAGTTATCCTAAATAAAAATATTTTTTACTAAACAATGCATGTATATAAAAATTAACGGGAAAAATCATATGGGCTTTGGTGAAAAATGTTACTTTCCTTCTTATAAAATTTTTGTTCACCTAATGAAATTATTCATATTCAATTTTTTTCACTTATACTTCTGTCTTTATTCTCAATGTGCACCTCTAAATAAAAAAATATTCAACAATACAATTCTTATTTTTCTATAAATTTACTAAACAATTACTATCTAAAAAATTTAATATCTAAAAACTTACAAGAATATTCTTTAGTTTGATGAAATAAAATTTTTTTTATTCAAGGCATGTATATACATAATAAAAGTATGTCATCTTGTCGAGATATAAAATAAAAACATCATAAAACTTTATTTTCTGCATTACATGAATTCTCAATTACGAAAATACTTTTTCACGCAAAATGAAAGTTTCAAAATCTTTCGTTCCAAAGCATGTTTTTTTCAAATTTGACAAATCAGAATTCAATTTTCAATTTTGTGAAACGCAACCTTCTTTTTGTAAAATCAAATATTCTGCATCGATCAAGCTCGCAACTTGGAAAAAAAACCGTACAAGATAATATATTTAGGTATCATAATTTTTATTTTCTGAAACTTTTTCCCAGCACGTTTTTCTTCGATGTTGTGTTTTCTTGCGATGGCGTTTTAATTGTGCCATGAACAACTGGAAAAACAACAACTCAATATCGTAAATCACGGTTATTACACATTACAGCAAAATAACGTCATGCACATATACTCAAAAGTACTCATTTGCTTGAGTGAAACTCCCTTAAACCCAAAAAACAAAACCTATTTATATTAAAACTCACATGTATCTATAATTTGCACTCAGAGAAAAGATTTTATCATTTTTAAAACATATTTTTTCCAAATTCGAAAAGAAATACATAAACAAAAATTCATACACATTTATATTCTTCCAAATGATCATTCCTAGTGCTACGTAATTCTCAAATTCAAGAACGATTTATACCCTTACTTACTGAATTGAAATTCATTGGAGGAAAACCATTTCAAAGAAACAAAATTCTCCGATTACACGACAAAACGTATATATTCATTCACCAAAACTTTCCTTTGAGTGCATTAAATTTAATGTCTAGCGAAACTTTGAACTTGGATTCGAATGGTTGCCATGCTTATAATTGAAGCTTTTGATAGAAATTCCGAGACATTTATGTAATATCTGAAAACGCTGGAACTTTCACGAATGTTGAAGTCCTGAATTAAATTAATGTGTATCGATGTAGAGAATGTATTTGCTTTTTGCACCCGTATAATCTGACGGAGCTTTTGCCAGATCCGCCATTACGATTGATAAATTTTCAAGCGCTCGGTTCGACATTACATTCTGCTACGTTCATGATTTAACTTTTAATATTGTAAATGGTGTAATGCTCGAAATCGCGATAATGGGAGATCATTGAAAGCTTGCAGACAGCATTATGATGCATGATTGTTTTATGACTCTTTGAGAATGGAGAAAATTTGTTTGACAGGCTTTTTGAACTTTGAATGAATTAATGTAGATTAATTATTTGTTCGACTCGTTGGTTCTGTTTGGATTACAAAAACAAAAAACTGATCAATGAAAAATTTGGAGGTTCTAGAAAATTTTAGCGTATTAAATAATAAGTTTATAAGATTCTCTAAATCAAGAAATGAGACCAGTGTAATATCTGGGATTACTGAGATATTCACGTTATTTTGAAAAATACTCCTTAATCATTCGAAATTTCATAAACATTAAAAAATTGCAAAGATATTCAAAATCTATTTACATCTACTATAAAACTATGTAGAATAAGCAATAGATAATAATTTCTCACAATTTTAAAAAAATCGAATCCTGTAAAGAATATAATTTTTAAAATCTATATACAGAAACTTATAAAAATACAAAGGATTTGTATGAACAATAAAAAATTGACAAAAATAATACGAAAAATACTTAAAAAATTTACCCCAATTTTTTACTTTTTCTTTTTTATGGAATTCTTAAAATGGATTTGGGTGTTGAATTTTCTGTAGTTTTGATGTAAAATTCTCATAATTCAAGAAAATTTTTTCTGTTTGTGTAAAAGATATAATCAGGATGATATACTCCTAAAATTCAACTGAAATTTTTCGTTATTTCATGTAAAAATCGAAGAATAATAGTAATAAATATTAAAAATACAAATTTCTAAAAAACGCAGAAGCATTATTAATAAATAATAAGATAAGAGAGTATTATCTAAAATCTACTTACTGAAATCTAAAGGACATGTTAGTTCTTAAAGTTGAACCCATAACCTAATTTTTTACTAAAAAATAACAAAAATCCTTAAGTCCATAAAATTTTTACTAATACTCAAGTTTACTCTCAAACTTTTGAGTAAAAAAACGTATCTAATGAAAGTTTTTGAAATTGTTTGAATACTGAGAATTAAAGAGAAAAACTAGAATCTACGAAAATGCTAAAAATTTAGAAAACATCGAATCCTAGAGCAACGAATTCTGAAAATCTAGATGGAAATTCAGAAAAATATTAAAATCTTTGGAATTATACAAACTCTGAAGAAAGACTGAAAGTAAGAAAATTCCAGTGGAAAACTGTTTTCTACAAAATTTAAACAAATCGATCTGTAAAACTTCGAACTCAGGAGCATCATGTTATAAAAGTCGTACATAGTAATTTATAATAATAATATAAATCTAGAAAAATACTAGCAAATGCGGTTAAGTCTTAAGAAAACTTTTCAAAACAGAAAATTGCAATCAATCTTTGAAAAACATAAAATTAATATGAATCAAATTTTTTCAGAAATATCTGGGATTACTGAGATATTCATATTATTTTGAAAAATACTTGTTAATCATTCAAAATTTCATAAACTTTAAAAAATTGCTAGAATACTCGAAATCTATTTACATCTACTATAAAACTATGTAAAATAAGTAATAGACAATAGTTTATTCTCACAATAAAAAGAAAAATTGAATCCTGTGCAGCATATAATTTTGAAAATCTATATATAATTCATAAAAATACCAGAAATCTGGTCAAATTATATGAATGATCGAAAATTGATAAGAATCAAACGAAAAATACTCGAAAACTGCACCGAAAATACTGCTTTCTTGAAAATCAATGTGAATATTAAAAGACATTCAAATTTCCAATACTTTCGTATTAAATCCTTATTATTTATAGAGTGATACATAGAAATTCTCGAAATATCAAAAAACACTTCAGAATTTTAGAAACTATCGTACATTACGAAAATTCTAGAAATCTGAGAAACGTATGTTATAATTTTCTAAAAACTCAATAAGAACATCTTGATGTTTTAAATTCGATTCCTTGAGCATCCAATACTTAAAAACTGAATCGAAATCCATTATAATATTAGAAAATCTTTCGAGTTGTATGAATACTGAGAAATTATAAAAAATCCAAAACGAAAAATATAAAAATCTAAATTTCAATTACTTGAAAATCACAAAAATCAAAATCCTCTATTACATTTAATACAAATATAAAAAATGCACGACTCTGGACACCAAAAGTTGTGCCACTTTGAAATCCTAAAATTTGAGAAAATGAAAAATCGTATCTTTGTAACCATATCGTCTAATATAATAAATCATACAATTTTGGAGGAAATATATTTTTCCGACAAATTTTTCTGCCTACGCCCTTGGATATATTCATCAGAAAAAACATCTATTCTTTTAAATCCATACTTCATCATTTACATATTAATTCAATGCTAGGCACTATTCTGTTTTTGAGTAACAATATTGGTAAAAGATCTTTTTCTTAATTTAATGTAATTTAACATATCAATGTTGGAGGAATAATCTGCTTGAATATTAAGAAAACTTCGAAAATAATTCGCATCTTTTTATTGGTCTAAGAATTGAACCTTTTACATTAAAAAAATATTCTGTGCAGTTATCAATAATTTTTGTTTTTTCTACATGATAAGTCATGAGAGAATATTAATTTGCACAGGTTTTTCATTGAAACATGATTTGCAATTAACCTAATTTAACAGCAATGAATTGATTATCGTTATTTATTGTTAGATGTGTTGCCCTTTGAGTGACTGGTTTAGTCTTTCGAGTGGTGTTTATTCTGTATCGGTGCTTTACGCCACATTTGATTCTCGGTCAGTGGAAACTTAATGAGCTTATTACGCATGAGAACACCTAAACCGCTTTGAATTATGCCTGATCAATGCAAAACACTTGGAATTAACAAACGCATGCATACTAGTTCGTAGAAATGATAATCACCAGTTTTTTCGAAATTTTTCAGGTGTGAACAAAGATATAGACAGTTTTTAAAAAAATTTTGTTTCCATTCCAAGAATTTTCAAGAACAATAAACAGTTTAAAAACAAAAAAGTGTTTGCATAAGCTTTAAATCAAAAGTGATTAAATGTGAGAAAAAAACCTTGAATTTCGTAGTTTTTGGAAATTTTACACGACTTTTTGATAAAAATAATTCTTCAACCTGAACCTGAGGAATTTCAAAGAAATCAAGAGCAAAATTTTCTGATTTACTAATATTTACTATAATTTATTATTTTTCTAAATTTCTATGAAATTCAGGCTATTCAGAACAAAATTATAAAAGTTTTTTTCATATTCACAAACTGAAACATCAATTTAATAAATTTCTCAAATTTTTTAGCTATAATCTCTTTGACTACAAAAATTTCAAATAAAAACTTACAGGACGAAAAAATGTATTTTGGCATAACTATTTGTTGTTTATTCAGTTTACCAGAACTTGAAAAAAAAAAAAATTTGTGAAAAAAATGTACACGTCATCAAAACATGTGATTGATCAAAACATGTCATGTGATTCTATACGACTTTCTAACGTTTTTCCTACTGTATTTGAAAATCACAACTTCGCCAATTTTCATTGGCTTTGTTTTCATGACATTAAAAATAACACAAGAATAAATGTAAACTATGGACTCAATCAAAACCAATGATAAAACAACACAAATAACCTGTACTGAACTAATGAATGAATTCTCCTCAGTCCATACTTTTTCCAGTTGCGTATATTTTAAATGTTATTATTTTATCACAGGGCGGAGTGAGCGCAAAGGTAGTGTCTTCGAAATCACTTCTAGAAAAAAATACCATCGAAATAGTGAATCAGACGACGAAGACAAATGGAGGTGAATTTGTAGAATAATTAGTAACAACCATACTCATTAAATGATAGTAATAAAAATATTATTAATATACTACATTTGCTCGATATACAGAGATAAATTTTTTTACACAATTACTTCAAATAGAATACTACACTTAATATTTTGCAAATAAAAAAAATCTGGATTATGAATATTTCCGATTTTATTGTTGCTTAAGAATTTCATATTCTGTTTGGCAGCCAAATAATTGTTGACGCAGACGGTGTGGACATCAAACTTGGTCCTGGGCAAATATTACCGCAAGGATACAAGGTTCCAGGAGGTGGGTATTTCATGAAATATAACATAGGATTATGCAAAGCTGTACTAACTTACAAGAAATTCAGTTGTCTTAATTAATTCAAAAACTAATATACTAAAAGCCAATAAAATATTACTATTTATTCGTCATTTTTTTCTTATAGAATGCTTTTTTAACGTGCATAATTTAAAAAATAGGATGTTAAAACACCTCATACAAAAAGTGATGAAATGTTCCAGATTCCTACAAGTCAAGAATAATTGATGAAAGCGAACTTTTTCATGGATTTTAAAAACTTTTAATGCAACTCTTTCTATTTGAGTTATTATTTACTTTTTTTCCAACGATATCTAACTGTATATTATTTATTCCTATCATAAAAATATAATAATAATAATGAAAGGGATTTTTTAAGACGCTATATCATTTTCTGATTATGGTAAATATTTTTGAGTTTCATAGTCCAAATACTAAATAGAGTATGAATTAGTCTCATGCAATTGCGATGTGTTGGTTATTTTTTATCTTGATGAAAAAAAGGTATAGAAAATTTCTAAAACTTTTAACGTATAAATTGAAAATTGTGTGCTTGAAGTGGAGGAATTCAATCGACTTTGAGATTTCAAACCAACATTTTTAATAAATAATTAATTATGTAAAACAAAGTAAAGAATTTTTTATAAATTTTGTCAACCTTAACAGTGAAATTTGATATAATAATTGCAGAATTTCTTCTGAATACTTAAAATATATGTATAGTTTGATGATATTTCTGATTCTTTAATCTTACATTTTTGAATCGTATTAATTGCAATGTCTATTTTTTATTTTACAATGTAACGAGTAAGAAATTGAATGTTACATTTTCAGTGCTACAATTTCTTTAATTTTTTTATATGGTGCTAGACCCTCGTTTTTTTATATATTTTATAAATCTTACATTGAACCGATACATCACATCTTTTGAAGCAGATACATAATTAAATCATTTTTGAACATTTTTCATATCAGGGCTTCAGAATGGAGAGGTGCAGCTGGCATTTTTTCTTAGCAAGAAAAATCTCGAAATCGAGGTCATCAGTGCTCGTGGGATAAGCCAAAATGAAGAAGAACCAGGTAATAATTCGAGTAATATTTGTTTTAAAAAAAAAACATCCGCACTTCAATTTCATTGAATAATTGAAAATTTTTTATTTCATATTCCAAAAATCCATTATTTATTTCATAGTTTATATTATACAAAATGTAAAATAATATTTTTTTATTTCTTTGTCATACTTACGATATGAAAATTTTTGAAAAAAGCAAGAACGATGATTAAATGTATTGAATGAAGTGTTACTCAGTCAGCCAAACGCAGTCAATTTTGGCCCTATCATTGACCATTCTAATTTGTCCATCAACATTTTGCACTGTTTCGCACTTTTATTTGTTGCAATATTCATTTAAAATTTCCATAATGGATTTTACGAAAGTCTTATCATTTACAAAATGTTCTAAATGTGACGAAGTTTTTTAACTTTACAGTCATAATTGAAGATTATGAATGACCGTTATGAAAATGACTAAATTTTTACAGTATTGAAATTCTTGCAATCTCCGAAATTTTCGACATTTTTTTAATTTTGATGGAATATCCGGGATAAGTAAAATGTTTGAAAATAAATTGCTGAAATTGTCGAAACATCTTCATTTCCATCATTTCTAAATTTTAATATATATATATATATAT
>JAPYZL010170631.1:0-12522 GCA_030522825.1 Platygaster orseoliae
AAGAGCGCGTCTATTGTTTAAATTTCAAATTTGAATAACTTCTTTGTTTTTGAGTTTTGCAAAAAGTGGTAA
This sequence comes from Platygaster orseoliae, assembly GCA_030522825.1. Lineage (NCBI taxonomy): Eukaryota > Metazoa > Arthropoda > Insecta > Hymenoptera > Platygastridae > Platygaster > Platygaster orseoliae. The sequence continues at coordinate 73 of JAPYZL010170631.1, forward strand.
AGGACTTTTCGACTCGAAATTGAGAAAAGGAATTCAGGGTTTTTTTTTATCGCGGACTTTGGGACACCCTGTATATTTATATATATAAACATAATATAAACACGTTATTATCATACTTTTTCTTATCTTTGCATAAAATAATATTTTATATATTTCGAATTTCGGGAGGGGTTTGAACCTCCAAAACCTCCCTGTGCCTACGTGCCTGATTCAAGTGAGCTAAATCGGGTTTTCAGTGTATAATCCTCAATAAATGATATTTCATAATATCAATAAATAATAATTCACGTCTTTCGCCATCACTTCCAAAACTCATTGTCGAGCCCTATTATTACTCGTTGATGGTATGAAATACAACGACAAATTCATGCTATTCATCTTGCACGAAATAATTCAAGCGAGCGTTTTATTTACGATCGCTTGTAAACGCTTTTTCTCTCTTTGGACGGGATTACTTTACTTTGAAGAGCCAACTTTTTTCTCCATGCATACGGATAAAGCGAACCACGAAGACAGAACAAGATTAAGGAGTCTCATTTTGTGAGTTAATGAGAGCAATTAACGTCTCGAGCCGAGAAATGGCCAAGACAGTGTTCATCTCAGCGCGCGGTCGTTCCTCGAGGTAATCGTTTCGCCATTATTAACATCATGCTCCGGGTGCAAAGTGTGATTCTCCGGTCACCTGATCGATCGATCCTTTTATCTCGGTACTTCACTTCGTTTGAATCTTTTATCAAGGGAAATCGAAGAAAACGCTCCTCCAGCAAAAAGCCACTATTATTTATAGAACTGCTTGGAATACCTTATCCGATCTAAATGAAATATATGCAGTGCGGGATTCGCACTTGGGGCAATTTGGACATCTGTCCAGACTGAATAGTTTCCGAAAGGAAGCTATTTCGACGAAGGAAATTCATGTAGGGATTTTTCCAAAATACAATTATGTTTTATATGTTTGAATAGTTCAGTTTGAGAAATATATTTTGTCATTATGAAATTTTCTAGCTTTTTATGCGGAGTGGCAAAAAGTTTTTTATTGTTTATGATAGTAATTGAATCGATTACAAATTATTATTGTTTCTTTAAAAATATTTTTAAATGTTGGGAGCAATTAATTAAGGTAAAAAAACGTGATATGTAAGTTTTCGAGTCTGCTCTGGATTGTAAGTTCCATTGAAAAAAGGTATCAAACCCGAAAATGTTAGACAATAGAATTTTGAAAATTTGATGCAACTCAATGTTTATGTAATTAATATAGCCGAAAATCAAATCAAAATGTGAAAACCAAATAATCTGTACATGAAAATCTCAATATTCGTGTTTAATCATGATTTCAAAGATGAAAAAGTCATGGAATAAAACCAAAGGAATTTTACATATTTAAGCTACAGTTCGAATCAAAATTTCTAAGGAATAACGTGATCTATATGTGATTTTTGTTGATTGAATATAAAACTCACCGGAAAGTTGTACTTTTTTTTTAATTTCAACAATTTCTTTATTTAAACTGTTAAGTTTTTCATGCTTAGAAGAGCTCGTTGGAAGATGAGCCATTGTACTTCAAAACGAACTACTTATGGAAGCCCATATTGATTCAACAATTGGTAGTCGTAACAACGAACCAGTTACCAAGAGTCTAGATCTAGCTATTACAGATTTAAAAAATGGCTTTTCAAATTTTCTTTGAAAAACTCATGAGTGAGTCAAAGTACTACTACGTCTACTATCAAATCCAAGTTGTTATCAACAACAAACTGAATATTCATATTTAAAAATTCATGTTGTCAGCCAAAATTCCAAAAATCTTGGGATTCTGATATTTCTGATTTTTATAAATAAAGTTACTTTTAAAATTATACATCGAGAAAAAGTATTGTAGGTAATTTTTACCATAAAATATTGCGATCATGGTTCAGTCTTGAATATTGCACTTTTTTGATGAAAACTACAATTATACTCTACTATACAGGGCAACTCAAAGATTTGATCTTCCTAGTAACGTAGTATACTACTATAATTCACTTATTAAATTGTTCATTTAACGTTATTATATAATTTATTGGACGTTCATCATTTATCTCAATCATATTTTTTAGTTAAATCCAACTTAAAGGCATGTTTTCATCTTTCATGATTTTTTTCAGTATGTGTAATTGATGTTTCACGAATATTTTTCGGTATATTTATGCCATTTTTCGGAATGGTGTCAATTATGCACGATTTTATTTAACACTGTATTTATTGTGCTCTGGAAAATTTTTCCCGTTTTTTAGAAATTTATTACTGTAATTATGAAACTAAAAATTGATGGCATCAAAATTCCGGAGTTTTATGCTATTATTAGAATCATACACATAGAATCTTAATTAATTAGATTCCTAATTAACTAGAATCTTAATGGCGTGGTGTCAATTGTATGCGTTTTATTAAGCACCGTAGTTACTGTGCACTGGACGACTGTGCACATTTGCGGAAATTAATTATTGGAATAATATTATGCAAGTGAAAAATCATAGCATGAAATTTTTGGAATTTTGAACAACAATTAGGATCCTAGAATCTTCATTTTTAGAATCTTAATGGTATTGTGTCATTGTACATGATTTGATTAAGCTTTTGTAATATTTTTTTACTGGACGATAGTGCACATTTTTTAGAAATTCATAACTATAATTATGAAATCGAAAATTTATGGCATAAAATTTTCGAAATTTTAACGATTGCGCGCATTTTTCAGAAATACATTAAGGTAATTATGAAATTTAAAATTTATGGCATACAATTTTCGGAATGTTATGCCATAATTAGAATCTTAGAATCTGAAATAATTAGATTATTAAGAAATTATAATCTTAATTGCATGGTGTCCTTTGTGCACGAGTTCATTTAGCACCGTATTTATTGTGCATTGGACGATTGTGCACATTTTGCAGAAATTCATTGCTTTAAAAAATTACGGAAAAAAAATATGGCATCAAGTTTTTAGGCATTAATATTATGAATTGATTTTTATATAGTTCTGCATGTTGCCGAATTCAGTATTTGTCAAAAAAATTCATTAACTTTTAAGAAATTTTCTGTCCACGAACTATTCTAGTACGTCGTTCAAATAATACCAAATTTTGATTGCAATAATTCATTGATTACTTTTAAATATTTAATATGTACAGTAAAATACTGATTATTTCGATGAAATTGATAGAATGATGACTTATTATTCGCCTATTTACTTCTTTTGAATCTCCACATTTCATGTGAAACAACTGTTTTTTTCCTTGAAACATCGATTTGTTAACAGTTAAGAAACGTGTGAGTTGAGTGTGTTAACTGTGCTACACTTGTTTTTTGTGACGAACGTGCACGTGAAAAAAAGTTACAAGTGCAATTTATTTTTAAAAAAATGAACTTTGATGAAATACTAAAATCGTGAGATCTCGAATTTTCGTCCGAGAAACACAAAGTTTTTAAATATGTTGATTAGTAAATTTCTAGTTGGAAAAAAACAAAGGGCGCAGTATTGCGCCAGTACTTACCATCCTGACGTATTATAGAAATTTCGCACGGGGCCATTACTAGCATATGCCTCGGATGATAACGTTTTTCTGCATTGGCTGGTCAGGACTGGCACAACACTGACGATTAGTACTGATGATCAGTACTAATTACTTACTACACCAGTACTGACCATGTCTGGCATAGTACGGACATACCGTACGGGCCCAGCGTGAGCATACGTCTGGGATGATAACGTTTTTCTGCATTGGCTGGTCAGGACTGCCTAATCGGACTTTTACAACGGGCGCGGTGCTATATCCGTACTGCTTTATACGGGCACTGTACGAAAAATCAGTACAGCGATGATACTGGTAGGGTACGGGGATAATAACGCTATTTTTGTACTGATTTGTTATTACAGGCTCAGTACACACTCCTAGTACTAAACTTGTGCGGGCATGCCTTCACTAACTACAATGTAAAAAAATTAACGAAATTCAAAACTTCGATAAAAAAATACTTTTATTGTAGATGTACATACTTTCTCTGGGAGAATCATCTACACTACTTTAAAATGCAAACCAGTTTACCTAGTCAGTTGATCTTATTGTTAGCAGGAGTTGAACCTAAAGCATTTCTGTTACTAACCGTACCTACCTAATCTATACTCTATCGAACGCGTATATACACTGATGAAAATAAAAAGGCCAAGTTCGAGAGGAGCTTCGAACAGTTGCATATTTTTTAATAAAAAAAAATACCAACAAGGGCTTGAATAATCCATGGTTTTTGTTAGAAAAATTACAGTCAAGATAAGTTGATAGTGGCAGTACTGGGTAACCCGTACTGTGCCAGTAAAAGACTAGCTCCGATTAAACAGTACTATTCTCTCAGTACCGGCACTGCAATAAAATATTAGGGCAGCCATAACTTAACCCGTAAAGTCAGATAAGTAGTGGTAAAATGGTACTGATAGAGTACTGTATTTTTTGCGACCATCGTCATAATACCAATTGGTCCGATTGAGTGGCGCAATACTGATGATTAGTACTGATAGTCAATACTAATTACTCACTACACCAGTACGGACCATTTCTGGCATATTACGGATATACCGTACGGGCCCAGTGCAGGTAAATGTCTGGCATGACAATGTTTATCTGCAGTGGCTGGTTAGGACTGGCTTGACCAGCCACTTTGCGTTTGGACTAGCTCCAACGCAATGGTTTTTATGGCTGGCTTGCCAGCACTCAGTTGTCAGCGCCAGCTGAATACTGCTTAATCAAGGCTTGCCCGCTTTGGAAAGCAAGCTTTGGCGCAATGTTGCTTGGTACCGGCCGGGCAGCTCCAACGCAATCCTTTTTATGACTGGCTTGCCATCACTCAGTTGTCAACGCCGGCTGAAAACTGCTTAATCAAGGCTTGCCCACTTTGAAGTGCAAGCTCTGGTGCAATGTTGCTCGATACTGGCCGGCCAGCTCCAACGCAATGCTTTCTATGACTAGATTACCAGCACTCAGTTGTCAGCGCTGGCTGAATACTGTTTAATCAAGGCTTGCCCGCTTTGAAGTACAAGCTCTGGTGCAATGTTGCTCAGTACCGGCCTGCCAGCTCTGACTTAATACTTTCAATTACTGACTCGAGTGTACTAAGCTGCCAGAACCATTGCAATACCGCAAAGTCTCGACTCGCCATTATTGAATAGCCGACATCGGCAGAGTGCAATATTATTTTGTGACCAATACTGTGCCATTAATGACTGCCTTATACTGGCGCGATGTGCCGTCTGTTGTTAGGCAGGATATACTACGAAAATTTCCCATTAGCCCTTGTAACTTTGATCCTTATAAGAATCAGGAATTCATTATAAAACTGTTGATTCTTATAAGACGACCTTATATAATTCTTATAAGGAATGTATTTCCTTATAAGGCAACCTTATATGATCCTTATAAGGAATTTCAACCTTATAAGGAGCTTTATGAGGTTTCTTATAAGGTTTAACCTTATAAGGAATAGATAAGGAATTTCAACCTTATAAGAATCATATGAGGCCGCCTTATAAGGAAATACATTCCTTATAAGAATTATATAAGGTCGCCTTATAAGAACCAACAGTTTTATAAGGAATTCCTGATTTTTATAAGAATTTTCCCAATTCTTATAAGGATCAAAGTTACAAGGGAGGTTTAATCGTTTTGCCGCAAAAAATCAGGTTATATTGCCATAAATTTACCACAATGGCGAAAAAAATCAATATTTAACGAAAAATACACTCACGCTAATTAAAAAATCTCAATCACTTGTAATTTCACATGCAACGCAAATTTTTCGGTTGATTGAAAATAACCATTACTTCACTTTAACTTGTCAAACATTTGACAACAATATAATCACTGATAACATACGATAGTTTCTATCCAAATCAGATTCGTTTACTGTTAATATGAGTTAGTTTATATGTAACATTAATTTACTTGGAATTAAAATGGATGCCCTAAGCTCTAATACAAATTTGTTAATAGTATAACCAAATTACATTCTTGATCAAAGATAGATTTCTTAACTGTGAACAAAAATGATGAGTTTGGCTCAAAAAAAGATTTTTTGATAGTTACCAAATCACATTCTTGATCAAAGACAGATGTCTTAACTGTTAACAAGTAATGCTTTTAAAGCAACAAAAACGGTTCAAATAAGCAGCTTCTTTGACCAAGAACTATATTTATTTGCTTGTATCCAAATATGAGATTTATTAACTATAAACGAATCTTACTCTCTAAATTCCTTCGAATGAAATTTCACTTGAATCGAGTGAGAATCCTGCAAATCAAACTCGAATGAAAATTTCACTGTATTTGAATGAAATTTTAATCGTTTAAAGTAATAATGCACTCGAAAAAATTGAGTTAATAACTCACTCCATATTTTCAAGTGAACTATCACTCTCAAACGATTGAAATTTCACACCAATAGAGTACAACTTCCACTCGAGTTTGATTTACAAGATTCTCACTTGAAGGAATTCAGAGAATATTCGACAGAAATGAACGTTTCTCTCAGTGTGCACGAAATCATAAAAATGTGCACAATTGAAACCATACCCATTTTTCGGCATATATGCATGCATTTTTGAATTGCTTTCCGTGCATTAACAACCCTGGTCATGACCAATAATTTACCCGTAAATTCATCGGTAAATGTTACGCCCGACATCCCTGCCTTCACCCTATATTTGTCGGATGGGGCCGCGCAGCCGAGGGGGAAGAAAAAAAGCATCCAATTCCGCCGGAGCCGCGGCCTGATTGGCCCATCCGCTTCGGCGTTGCCGCTTGCCCGCGGAAACGACCGATGGGCACACGAGGGCCTGCAGCTGGCAGGTGCGCGCGCATCCGACTTTCTGCCAGTTCGAGTGAACAATAGACGTTTCAGACGTCTTTCGGTCTTCGCGATCGCGTACGCTTTTTTTTCTGCCGCGCTTCCGCGAATGTAAACAATCACGAAAACTCAGGAAATCATCGACATGTCGGGCGAACGGTCGCGCGTTTAACGAGTGCTCGAGTGTTTCTTCTTGTGCGCGAATGCCGACGAGTGTGTGTACCCCTGGTTTTAGTGTGCTGTAGTGTGCAAACCCTCGGCAACCATGCCACTATCGCGGCGAAAATTGGATTACGCTTTCCTTGGATTCGCGTCGCTCCTCTTTATTCTCAATTTAGATCCCGTGCAAGGTAAATCATTGTCTTTCATTTGCGACGCTCAATTACAAAACCGTGCAAAACGCACATGCAACAAGTCGCCGCGACGCGGTGCGCATGCGCGGACCGGAGAGCGTCGTCTCGGGTTTCGCGCATTATTTACTGGAATTCTTCTTTTTTTCTTGTCCTTTTCCACAGGGTATTTTCAAACATAACTTGGGCAATCGTTAAGCTCAATCGAATTTTTCTTCATATGTATTCGAATACTACGCGGTGCGAAAACATTGGGTTATTTTATTTTCTCGTACGATAGAAAAAAGGTTGCGCAGGTGGTGTAGGTACATACACGGTGAACGAATTTTTCTGCGTGTGTTTGTACAGGATATTGTACGTATATGTATACCGAGGATTGAGTACAGTAAAATTTGAGCTTTGTGCGTTGATTATTGTCTTAAAATGGTTTTCTTGAGCTGAAATGATTTTGTTGTTGTTTGGGATGTTTTGCCTGTGAAAAGAAAGGGAGTGTTTTGAAGCGCAGTGGTTCTCGGCGGGGTTTTGGGGCGGTTTGGAATGAGAGCTACTGAAGGACAGGTGCCCAACCCCGCTTTCCAGGAAGCGTCATTCGTCCCTTCTTATGCTTATGCACCAGGGAACGTTTTATGTAGGTTCTTGTTGCTACAATATATTCCGGAGGAGTTTTTTTTATAACGGCTGGCGTAGGGTGTGATGGAGCAGTTGCGTGTAGAATTCGATTGAAAACGTTATTGGAAAGAATCAATAACGCTAGTTTACATGAAAAATATACGTTGCAAAAAAAGTGTTTCCTAGAATAATTTGGGGTTGTTGAATACAAAAATCAACTGAATCTGGAATTACTGAAAATTTCTCTAAAAACGTGAAATATAGGGTAAGGTGGGATAAAAAAGCCAGTGCGTAAAAGAACCATTTGAATCTCATTTTTTAACAAATTAAAATGTTGCCAATCTATTAAACAAGGTAGATGTTCATTGATAAGACGCATTTTTTTTGTTTCTGTGTCGCATATGTACGTTAACCATTTTTATAGTGATATGAATTTTTTGAAAGAAGCGCGCGCGATATTTTACGAGACTTCCAAACTGTAAAAAACAGTGAAATTTGATGTTGGGAAATGAAGGTGAGTGTTTTCCATAAGCAGGGATTCGTGAAGAACAAAAATATGTAAAGTGTTCCCTAATATATGTATAATTTTTTTTTTTTGAAAAAGTTATTAGACTTTTATTGAAAAAAATGACGTGGAGAAAAAGTACCAAGCAGTTTCTGGGTAAAAGAACCACTTGTGAAAATGGAGAAAACTTAACGATAATCTTTTTTTAGCGAAATGCAGCCCAAAAAGAAAAGACAGAGCCAGAAAAGAACCTACGCCGCCACTCGAAACGGGGTCGCCCCAAAAAAAGTACGTCTAGAAAAGTGACGAGAAAAGCGACTACAATTGAAGCAAATATTGTCCATTTTACCTTTTACTCAAAAATTTGCAGTTTTTGTACAATAAAACATATTCAACAATCAACTTCTGACAATTTTTTATACCGTATATTTAGTCATGATTTAAGTATACAAGGTGTGTTCTTTCGGAGAACCCATTTTTGATGTATTCTGCGTATGTGGCCAAGTATCCGCCATGTTTTATTTTTGATGATCTCAAATAACCCGCAAAATATGTGAAAAGTGTCAAAAACAACTGAAAGCAACAACAACAAATGCAAAATGACGTGTTGCAGTGTGCAAAATTGCAAAAATCGCGATTCAAACACAGTTAATGTGAAATTTTTACCAAATTAGCGAAGATTGTTTCTACTCGAACTGCAAAAGATAGTCAAATACCGTGGAATATTCTTTTAAGTGTAGTAAGAACTAGAAATTAATTAGATTAAGAGAAATGCCTAAAATTTAAAAACAATCTTACAAAAAAATGTGCAAAATGTTAAATATTAGAAAAACTTTGGAATTTGTCACATACTTTTTTTTCTTATAATGTAGGTATTATTCAACACATAACAAATTGACTTTCCTATGCAAAAAATTTATTTTAAAAATGAAACTGCGTTTTTTCTTTTTTACCCATTTATATCCAAAGAAATTTCTTCTCGTTAGTTTCCAAACATGTTTTATTTAAAAATGTATTATTATTTTAAATAGTTCAACGATTTTTGCTACTATTAATCATTTAAAAATAATTAGTAATATAATAAATAAATTCATTTTCTGATTATATTTCGATTTCAGTTATACGTTAAAAAAACTTTTTAAACGCCGATTATCAATCAATCAATCATACATCATAACGCGGCTATTATAATTTTAATTTCGCGCCGCCTTTTTCTATTGACTATTTCTCAAACATGGTGGATAGTTGGCCCTAGCGTCCGATTGGTCGTGCGCAAGAACACACCTTGTATACTTACATCATGGTATTTAGTTATAAAAAAAGTGATTCTTTTACACACAATATATGCGGTAAAAAAGCCAGATGACAGCTTTTCTTTAAACAATTGTATCTTACCGAGAAATAAAGTTACATAACAATATACCATCACATATTGTAGTTAAGGGATCAAACATTCAAGATTAGGTTGGGATTTATGAATTTTCCTAAAAACGCATAATCTAGAGCACCTCAAAAGAAAATTATCTCTTTAACCCCACCTTACCTTACAAAAACTGTAATAAAAATTAGAGAAAAATCGTACGTACTCGGAAAAACACACTCCTCAGCAAATAACATTAATTTACAAAACAATTTTACCTTGCAAAAGAACAAAAAAACAACAAATGTAACTTTTTGAGTAGTCTAAAAATAAGTGATTTGGGAGTGGGATTACGGTTATTATTTAATTATAATAAATCAATTCTGAATAGTTATAAGAATGTCATTGAAAACCCTGAAATTCGGAAATTGCAAGTCTTTATAATCATCGTGTAATTTATTATTTCACTATATTCATAATTTTTCCATAGTAATTTTTTTGTGAGACATAAAATTAATAAATATAATAAAATATATAATTTATAATAAATAGATATCCCTTTTTAATTTATTGCTTATAGCATTTGAGAAGTAGAATTCCCGTTTAAAAAAAATTTGAATAGACCTGACATGATTTTTCACAATTTTGTTCGACGCCTTGGAATGTAAATTTTTGTTCGATTCGTCGCTGGTAATTAGGTCGAGTAGAAGCTGAAATTTTTCAGACCGTTTTAACCTGCCAAGTATCGTTAAAAAATGCCCTTATTCGCCGTATAATTTTTTAAGAATGCACTAAGTACACACTTGGGGTTTTGGAGTACCTTTTCATTATTGAATTATTTTGATGACCCGCAACTCGTTTACAGCAGCGATCGCATGACTCAGAGAACGACGCGACCTTTGCCACTCTGTAGCCTTTGGTGAGTCGAGGAAGAAGCAAAAGAAGAGTCTGCGCGAGCCAAGTCGGTGAAGCCCAGTGCAGGATTTTAATCAGAGGCACACACGAATTTATAAATCATTTTGATATAGAGAATTTTTAAGAAAAATTACACATTTTTAGTTTAATTCTTCCAGTACTAAACTTGCACTAAATAATCGATTTAGTTGGCTCAAACAAACATTCAATACTTTTTTTTTGTATTTGTCACCGGAAGAAAATAGAACCTTTTTGAGTTGACTTGACACTGAAATGCAGAAGAAGAGTTTTTTCTTTAGTTTTTATAATTTAGGGATATTAAAAGTAAATCAATTTACTTTTGGAATTTCAGGTACATAAATAAAGAGTAAAAAATGGTCGAAAATAAGTGAATTTTTCATAAATTATGTAATATTAGCGGGAGAAAAAGGTGGACAACCGTAAAAGCGGCGCGATTTCGTGTGAAAGCATATTAAACCGGCGTCTACAGAGCGAGGAGAAAGCCTGAGAACATAACGCGAATCCAGACTTGCAATGCCGCCGCATCCAGGGTAATAGACGCTCAACTTTGGGAGTGGTTGCAGTTGTAACCTACTACTACAAATCGTATTGAGGCAGAAACTGCTGCGATGGCTGCGTATGAGGAGCAGTAACTTCAGCCGTAAAAGAGGATCGGCATCGAAACCATCAGTGCCGGATTTTCATCAATTACCACCCGTTCCATGCCTCATTATTTTATCAAGAAAAGAGTAAAAAATGGTTAGGCATGTTAAATAATCGCTGAATTTCAAAAACTATTTATTATTTCAACTGTGGAAGGAAATATAATGAATTTTTCGTTATTTTGTTTATTTATAAACATTTGGAACTTTGGTAGCATTAATTCAGCGCTTTATAAGGAATAAGAGCGTCCGTCTTTGACTGACTGACGGCACAATTCCCGATACTTCCGAGGAAGATGCTGCTATCTTAGAGGGGGTGAGGGACAACCCCAAGTGGAAGAGTAAAACGGTGAAACGGATGAGACGAGAGAGGTGCCTTTAATTATGTGGTTTTGAGAAAGAAGCAGAAGAAGAGGAAGTCACCGGATGGGCAACGAATGCGAAATGTCGTATGTGCCAAGTCGCCGTGAGCAGCACAAGAAATCTTGCCCTTTTGGTTTACAGATGCCGCGAGATATCGATGAGAGAGCATTCCCTTCTCGGTAATTTTTCAAACGCGGGCCCAAAGATCGCGCAAATGCGATCTTGAATTTATCCACCTTTTTTGCACAAAAGGGGTAAGGGAATAATCGTATTCGTTGGGATAAACTATCTCGTCGATACTGATAAGTGTCATGATTCAAGTAATTGGAGAAGTATTTTCGAGTCGATTTTTCAAAAATACCACGTGATTTGTTTTTTACAACGTGATTTTGTTTAGGTGTTTTAGTAGTTGAGAAAGAGGGGAAGAACCAGGATGAAATTCTCTGTTTAAAGCACGGTAACTGAAAATATTTTTCAATAGAATTTTTGGGAAATAAATTATTTCGAAGTTGAAAATTTTATCGTAAATATTTGCTAACTTTTCGTGTACAGAATATAGAAATTTTATAATTTGAAACTGTGAAAATGACAAAAGCTGGTATGACGTTTTTTTATAAACTAACTTACCAACAAACTTCATTTGATGCCAGTAATAAGTTTTAACGCAACGATAAAAAATTTTCGAATTTAAATTTATTCAATTACACAGTTCAATACGAAATTTGGATTGGGTTCAAACAATCAAAAAGTGGTTCTATATAGCCCCAATAGTGAATCCTCCAAACAGTTTTTCTCGTTTGCATCTATTTTGCA
>JAPYZL010170662.1:0-12414 GCA_030522825.1 Platygaster orseoliae
ATTCGTATATCTGAGTAAATCATTTACCTGTCATCTTAAAAAGTTTTGTTTTAAAAATTGTAAACGTTCATGTTAAACAATGATGTTGGAAAACATTATATTTTAACATTTTCGTTAACAATTTTTAAAAATAATTTGAAAGTTTATAATTAATCAGAATAAAAAGATTTTGAAAGCAATAAGTGAATTTTGAATATTTCCCGCCATTCAATTTATCCTTTTTCGAGACGTCACTGCCGCTAGATGGCTCTCAAGAACGTCGTCAAAAATTAACATGGCAGTTTCAGACCCCTGCTTTTTACATTCCGGAACTCCTTTGCAAGCGGACATCATAGCTCTCATTACTCGTTGGAGGCGTTTCAAGTTCGCTCTCAACCAGTGTTTGTAAGCGGCCTATCACCTCAATGGGGATAGGAAATCCTCACCGATTGAGAGAGAGAAAGAGTGCGAGCATACGAAGCAAAGGAAAGAGAATGTCGCGCAGCTTGGCGGAGGGGAAAATGTAAATATGGAGGGAACAGTCTCTGTGGCTCGTGCAGGCGCGCGGTATCCACTAGAGGGGAATGAAGGAGAATCATAGGTTAAAAGGAGAGATCGGGGAGGTAGTCAAACCCCTCCACTCTTACCCCGAAGAACTCGCAACGACGCCTGCGAGCTCTTCAGGGTAGGCATGGAACTACATTTCTCTCCCGTTCTTTGCTCGCCGCTTATAGGCACTGCTCTCAACCCTTTTAGACATGTTTAAGTAAAGTTTACGTGCTGGTGTGTCCGCAAGTGGATGTAGACTTTACGTAAACAGTTTACGTATACTGTTTACATACTCTGTTTATCTGATGTTTACCTGAAGTTTACTAAAAGTTTACGTAAACAGTTTACGTAAACAGTTCACATAAACTGTTTATCAGATGTTTACAATAGGTGTACGTAAACAATTGATGTTACTGTTTACGTAAACTTAGTGCAAACATCAGGTAAACAGTGTGTGTAAACTGTTTACGTAAAGTTTACGTCAACTTGAGGACGCACTAGCATCTGAACTTAACGTGAACATGTTTACGTAAACTGTTTACTTGGTATGAGCACTCCGTTTACGTAAACATGTCTACAAAGGAAGAGTGACGTGGCTAAGATGTTTCGTCAGATCAGTATACATCCTTATGATCGCCATTTCCAATGCATTCTATGGGGAATGTCTCATCAAATTCCCCTGAAGATCTATGAACTCAACACCGTGACTGACGGGCTTAGATCCTTTCCGTTTCAGGCCAATAGAGTAATGTAGCAGCTCTGCTATGATGAGAGGGAGAGGTTTCCTAAAGCCTCGGAAGAAGTTGCTGAAAAAATTTATGTTGATGATGTTTTCATGGGGGGGGGAGACCCTCCAGGAGGCTCGTGAATTGCGTGATGAGTCAATGGAGCTTTTCAACGCCGGAAGGCATCCGATCCGCAAGTGGGCCTCTAACTCTCCTGAACTCCTTTCTGACCTCAAGTTTGAGCCTTACTGAGTTGCCATAGATATTCCATTCAAGGAAGGTCAAAAACCTCTAGTTTTGGGAATTTGTTGGGATCCACAGGCTGATTCTTTCCAGGATTCCATGAACCTTGACCTATCGTCCCATAAGCCTACGAAAAGGGCACTGCTTTCTACTGTGGCAAAGATCTATGATCTTATTGGCTGGGTTTCACCTGTCTTTGTGAAGGCAAAGATCCTACTTCAGAGTCTTTGGCTGTTGAAGGTTGAGTAGGACACGCTTTTACCTGATCATGTTTAGTGACGTTGGAAGCGGATTCAGGCCTCTCGCTCTTCTGGACACAGGACTGTCATTCCTAGGTGGACTGGCTTTTCCTCCAAATCCTCAGTCCAGTGCCAACCCCATGGTTTTTGTGACGCCTCTGATGTTGCCTATGGAGCAGCAGTATATCTCAGAGTTCAGGATCGCTCAGGGGTCACGGTCACTCAATTGGCTTCAAAGACCATGGTTGCTCCGCTTAAAAGGCTGAGTCTACCTAGGCTTTAGCTTTGTGGGGCATCCTTTCTGACCGATCTTCTGCTTTACCTTCTTGACGCCCTGAAATTTCCCTCAATTCCAGTCTTCTATTGGTCAGATAGTTCCATTGTTCTGTTTTGGCTTCAGAAGCCCCGTTATACATGAAAAATCTTCGTGGCTAACCGTGTTTTCCATATCTAGGTGGTATTGGAGCCGGCAACGTGGAGCCATATTCTCAAGGTGGATTCACAGCCAGGACTTGGAGGCGCAAGTTGTCCCAAGCAAGCGCGTGCGATCCAAGACTTGGGCTCCGGCTTAGTCCACGAGGGAGCAAGCGGGCTCGCTGGACCGTGATGATGCATTTTCATTTCAGAGATAGGAAAAAAAAAATTTCAGAACTTTAGTTCAGGATAGGTAGATCCTAATAATGATTAAGTAACTGTCTATTAATTTTGCGGGAAAAATGAAATATTAGAAAGTTGTTGAGAAAAAAACTCTTTACAAAAATGGTCCTCTAACATTTTTTAATTAGTGCATAATTAGCGTGAAAAACTTCACTTTTTTAATGATTTTGAGGCTTTCAAATAATAGAGTAATCGAACTCGACATAATTTTTATCAAGGTTGTTCAATAAATCAATTATTTGTTGCAACTAACAATTTTTTATTATTTCACGCGTTTTTATTAATTGAAAAAACAGAAACACTAATTATTTCAGATTAATTTCGCTATAACAATGCTATTTTTGCATTTATTAAAAAATGTCAGAGGACTATTTTTGTGAAGAATTTTTTTTCTCAAAAACTTTCCACCCTCACATTTTTCCCGAAAATGGAAAAAATTTTTCCGAAAATGTGTCCCCTTAATGACGTTCTTGATCTCATTTTCAGGTGTCATCCACCAAATTCTAACTTCGTTCTAGAGATACGTTTCAGAATCGTCATTCGTGATTAATTTCAGTTTTTTCCAGACGTTGTCGGGACTTTCACAAAAATTCGGAAAATACGTATGAAAAAATTTCATTTCGTATTGAGAAAACTTTTTAATTCGTCGCATTTGGAGATATTCACCACACGAAAGTCAAATATGAACTGATATGAACGAACTCAACGAGTTCAGATCTGGTGTCCGTGACCATTGAAATCGAATTTTATTCTTTTTTTAAAAATTCCTCATGAAAATGCATTATCACGGCCCAGCGAGCCCGCTTGTTCCCTTGGGAACCAAGCCGGAGCCCAAGTCTTGGGTCGCACGCGCTTGCTTGGGACAACTTGCGTCGCCAAGTCTTAGCTGTAAACGACCCTTCACTTCCCAAAATCCTGCCGACTTGCTATCCAGAGGTTCGGAATCTGCTCGTCTTGCGAATTCTTCCTTGTGGTGGCATGGTCCAGGCTGGCTCTCACAGTCTATTGACACTTGGCCAAAGACGTTCTTTTCCAACAATCTCTGTGATGATGAACTTCGAGTCACAATCCATTACACTGTGGCTCAGTAGGAAGATTCAGGGAGTTTATTTTTGAACCTGTTTTCTCGGTTTTCTTCGTGGGCGAGATTTCAGCGAGTTTTGGCTCTGGTGTTGAAAGCCATTTCCAGAATGAGAGGAGAAGTTGTCTCCCGCTTTCTTGACCATGACCTGCTACAATCTGCAACTAACCTTGTCCTGAAGGCCCAACAGCGATTTTCCTTTCCCAACAAGTTGCGTGTGTTTACCCAGGGAAAACCCATTCCTAAGTCCTCAACTCTTTTTCCGCTCTTTTCATTTCTGGACGAGCTCGGAATCCTACGTGTAGGTGGGAAACTTCAGTCTGCAGTGTCCTATTCCTTCCGATTATCTCTTGCTATTCTACCTCTTGCGAAACTCTCTCAAAGGATTGTATGACAGTTTCACGTGAATCTTTCTCATTTTGGGATTAGAGTCACTTTGTTTATAGTTCGGGCACAGTTATGGGTAATAAATGGTAGGGGTATAGTGAAAGACACATTGATAGGTTCCGTACAATGCGTACGATTGAAAGCTCAAACAATGACTCAGCTGATGGGCGATCTGCGATTGCCACGAATTCAGCCATCCCGGGTTTTTTCTCATACGGGGGTAGATTACGCGGGTTCATTTTTCGTACTGAACAGCACGGGTCGGGGACGAAAGTCCCATAAAGTTTGGGTGATGTTATTTGTTTGCCTGGCTAGAAAGGTAGTCCACATTGATTATGTCGATGATTACTCTACCAGGGCATTTCTGAACGCGTTCCGTAGATTTACAAATCAGTGTGGACTGCCTTGTGCCCTGTACAGCGACAACGCGATTACGTTTAAATTCGCGGATCGCGAGCTTCGGAATTTCCTTGTTCAGTTGAGTAAGAACCTTGAAGCTCGTACTTTCCTTGCTCAGGATGGTGTTTTTTGGCACTTTATACCGCAGTCCGCACCTCATTTCGGTGAGTTGTGGGAGGCTGGTGTGAAGTCGGTGTGTGAAGTTTCACACACTGCTAAGCGAGATTCAGGGTCTTCTCAACTCGCGTCCCATCTCCCCCTTATATGACAACACGGAGAGCATCGACGCTCTCACTCTCGGACACTTCCTGATCGGCGAGGCCGTTAAGGTATTACGTCTATAGTTAAAATTCTGCGATAGATTTTTATGGAAAAATCATAGTATGCGTACTGAGTGAACATACAAAATTTCAGCTTGATTCACTGTCTAGTTATTTGTAAAAAAAATTGCTAAATTTAACATGTATTCAAATGGGCAGAAGCAAATTTTTCCAAATTTTCTAAAAACCACGAGATAGATTTTTTTTTTAATTTCACCACAATTGAAAAATGCAATTACACGTAATTTGCCGTATCAGACACGAGTTTTCACTGTGCCGTTTTTTCAAAAAACTTGTTTTTCCTACTCGATTAGCAAACTTAGGTACACTGTACTTGATCGTATTCCATGACAGAATAATCTCTCACTTTAATGTAAAAAACGACAGTACGCTGCGGTGTACTGTGGTGTTGCCGCGACCAAAAATAAAATAATGAACTGAAGTTAGCGGTAGCTTGCGCCTATCTTCATCACGGACGTAATACCTTAAATCGGTTCCCACTCCTTCAATTTTAGATTCGGCGGATAATCGACTGTCCCGTCTTTTGTGTGGATTCGTATAGCGGGTAGAATGAAGCTTGACACGCTCATTTGAAAATAGCCAAAGCGGTAGTCTTCTCGTGTGGCTGCCGTGGATCCTGATATCACTGGGATAGACACGAGTGAGATGAACTTGGCACGTTCACCTGATAATAGCCAAAACAGTAGCATTCCTGTGTGGCTGATGTGGATCTTGACTTTCGGTAAGACATGGGTGAAGTGGACTTGGCACGTCCATTTAACAAGCGCCAACCTTCGTTAGCTTGCTGACATTGGGCCGATGTGGCAGCGGCCACTAGGAGGTTTGCGGCCACCTCCGCGCGGTTTCCCTGCGGGCGCACTTCGGTGTGGCTAAGTTCTCCCTCGATCCGTCGCTGGTCGAGCGGTATCCGGTTTTTCCAAGTCCAATGTGAGGACCATAGTTCTCTTGGCGTATTTGAGTTAATTATTGGAGAAAGTATAGGGCCCCAGCTGACGCACCTAAGGTCTCTTCTTATAAAGTGTCAATTGCAGCGCGATGGCCGCTACACTTCGGTGTTTCTGGACGTCCAGTGGGTCATGTTTCTCTCTGTCCCGTCTTTTGAATCGGCCTCAACGTGGCGACGGGGTGAACGACAATTTAGTCGGCCAAGGAGGTTCAAAGGCTCCTCACGCTATAATAATGCGATGTGCTGTTGCTGCTCTAGGAACCACGCGCGTTCAGCTGTTGGAAAGCCACAGAAGCGAGAAATGACCATGTTCCTTCCTTTGAGAACTGTCATGGATATTTTGAACGACAAAGGTGGGTTGTCTTTGGCACGCTCAACCAACAAATGCCAAAACAGCAGTCCTCTCGTGTGGCTGTTGTGGATCTTGATACATGGGTAGACACGGGTGGAATGGACTTGGCACGTCCATTTGACAAGCGCCACTTTTTCGTCAGCTTGCTGACACAGGGCCGATATGGCAGCGGCCATAAAGAGACATCTCCGTGCGGTACCCCGCGGCACACTTGCATGTGATTAAGTTCTCTCTCGATCCGTCGCTGGTCGAGCGGTATCCGGTTTTTCTTAGTCGAATACATGGAGTATTAACTTTCTTGGCGTGTTTGAGTCATCTTTTGGAGAAAGTAGGGGCACCAGTTGACGAACCTAAGGTCTCCTTTCGGGAGTATCAATTGGATCGCGATGGCCGCTTTACTTCGGTGATTCTGGACGTCCAGTATGTCATGTCTCTCGGTCCAAACGGCAGTTTTTTCGGAGGATTAATAAAAATTTTTGGCGAAGGTGGAAGAGGGATTATTTTCATTATCTCCAACTTTGTCAAAAATGTCGAAAATCGCAACTAAATCTGGGATCTGGGGAATTAGTTTCGATGAGGAACGATTCCCTTCGTCCGTTTGAATGGGAACTTGGACGGGTTCTTGCCTGTCATCCGGGGCCTGATAATCGGATCCGCACGGTCATGGTTAGGACAACGACGTCTGAATTTCCGCAGCCAATTGTAAAGCTTATGTGCTTACCCGTCGTGCAAGAGTTGTGGATATGTATCTGGGTTTTTTCGTGGTTAAGTTAGGTGTAGGTATTGTGCATTGTTTTTAGTACGATGTCTTTCTTGCCAGTGGGGGGAGTATGTTTGGGTTTCAGCAATCTCTTCTGGAAGAGTGCTGTATTCCCGTGCTTCCTTTTTCCACAAACGCGCCCTCTGTTTTTTTGGGTTTCTTTGGGCGAGCGCGCTTGATGTTCAGATTAGAAAAAGCGACTGAGCGCATTACATCGCGTTCGTTTCCAGATTTCCATTTACCGCCGCCGCGATTCTATTTTCCACGCCGTTTTCACTTTCTGCGTGCGACGGCTTATCCTGTAGTTTTTTTCCGGATGTAAAAGCGGGGTTTTTGTTGAAGGTTTTTGTACTTAACAAACGGCTGCCTGATTGTGTAGTCTTACTGAACAATTTAGTGCGTGTTATTCCTTTTCGTCTCGATCTGCCTCTCGAGCAAAGCACTTCACTCCCATTTAACCCCTACCTGGACGAACAGGGGCTTCTTTGGATGCGTGGTTGCCTGCAGCACTCTCAATTTCCCGAAGGACAGCGCTTTCCAATCCTCCTGCCCAACGACGGCGCTGTTGCACGATTGCTGATCCAACAAGCTCACGACGTCACGTGCCATGGCGGTTCGAGACGACGTGCTCGCCTTGGCCAAGTAAGAGGAGCTTTGTGCAGCTGCACATTTTTTATAAAAAACGTACCAACAAGGGCTTGAATAGTTCATGGTTTTTATTAGAAAAAAACTTTAGAAATTCAACAGGTTTCAATTGGAAACCGGTATATGCAAATTAAATATGATTCTACAGTAATAAATACGAAATCAGTGAGCAAACCAATGAGCAGCTCGTTATTTATATTTGTGAAAATTCAAAAAACAATTTTTTCTTAATCGATTCTTGATTAAACCTATGAAACTCTATAATACTTAAGAAAAAAAGAAACATAGGATAAAATGCAAATCCTGATATTTGTTTTTACATAGGAAATTCTGCTGGTGAATTCCTGTTAAGTTTTTCCATATAGTGTTCTTTGTTAATTCTTCTATTTCAGGAGAACTCGATAAAAATTTTGATCTTTTTTCGTAAATTTGTAACAATGTTCATCAATTTCTGTAGATATTGACAAACTCAGGTAAACGAATATTTTTCTGCTATCCTTAATTATAAGTTTGAAAACCTTCAATTGAAAGTTTTTAATTCAAAATTTATTTTGAACAAATTTTCTAAATATATGATTAATCGCTTTCAGTTAGCACTATAATTTGACAACAATCTATAACCCACATTGACAAAAGTCACTCCGAGTTGACGTTCAAACCTCAATTGTTTTAACGATGTTCAATCTAATAAAATAAACGTCAAAACTAAATTGACAACCATGGAGATGAAGTTACGGCTTTCAAAAGTCATTTGACGATCGTTTCTAAAATTTGAACCGTCGAAAATTCATTTGATGATCGTCAAATTATTTTGACAGCCGTCCAAAAGTCATTAAATGATCGCTAATCTCAAATGATGATCTTCAATTTCACTTTTGACGAACTCTTCAAAATATTGACGACCGTTTAAAAGTTGGCTCAGTAGCCAAAAAATTTAACGGATCCGTCAATAATTTTAGCAGTTTCGTTAAAAAATTTACTGTCGTCAATTTAAAGATAGACGTTTTTTTTCCCATTGGAAATCATTAAAAAGTTTTTTTAACATTTATAACTGTTGAATGAGGTTATTACTGTGATTATAAGTTAAAACTGTTACAAATGATTAAAATTGTTATAACTGTAAATAGTATTTATTTATCGATATCGCTGGTTTTGTCGAAATGAATGTATATGAAAATTATGTAATGATGAAAGTAACTCGAAAACTATTTAGCGTGACAATACTGTGTTTAAAAAAATTGAAGTTTGATCATTTTAAGTTCTTTTATACAAGGTCTGCACATAAAATTTTTAGAAAAAAAGTTCAGTTTTCAAAAAATTCAAAACCAACGAAAAAACTCCTAACAGTTCTCCAAATGCATATAAAAAGTTAATTCAAAGATTGAGAACGTGAATCGTAAGTTGGGAATTATACGAAATAAAACTTTCGTATCGAAAATGATAACAAGTTTTGTGTAATTCATAACAAGAAGTTTATTATTCGTTACCAGTGTAGTATCTTTGTATATAATGTTACGCGTTAGATTCTAACTTCGCTATATCATAGCAAGATGTACATTGGGTTTGTAAAAAATGCAATTTTGAACGTACCTACGCAGGAGCAACATTCGGTGTAGAGGTAACTAAGGCAGGAAAAACACTCTTTGCAACAGCTACATGTTACCAGGTCGCATTTGCAGCTTTGCGTGAGCATGCACTTGCTTACGACGCTCGCGCAAACAGCTTCGTTGCAGGCACTCGCGAACCTTGCCGATGCCAAAAGACAAATAACCGCGGAGCACCACATCAACGTTAATCTGAACCTCGTCATTGTGCTGTAAAATCATAATAATTAAAAAAATTCATTTTAATTATAATGTGTTTGGATACATGCATTTTTTAAAAAACGAAAACAAATATTCTAAAAAGCTCTAGGTTTTGAAAAAAGTTTTGTTTTGACTTTAGTAAACCAATAAACTCTTTAGGAGTTTTCTAAAAAATGTTCATTCCCGATTCTCCAAATGATATTTGAAAATCTTTTCCAACAACTATTTTGAGTTGTTGTGCTGTTGTATAGTCTAAAAATTGAATTCTGCAAAATTTTTATGATTTTGAACCTTTGGTAAATCTCAGATAGCACTAAGTCAGTGGTTACAACCCCATATTGACGATCTTTATTGCGAGATTTACGTCAAGTTTGAAACAAGGTACTGACACATTAAGCCCTGGTTTTGTCGGCAATAAATTATACTTGATACTAACGTCATTATTGTGTCATAACTGCGCAATTAGATTAGGTTCAAAATAACGTACGTCACTCTGTTGTAGCAAGATACGTCCAAATTACCCTTTGGTTTTGACGGAATACGTTAATAGACATTTGACGTCATATGAGCAGCGAATGATAGTAACAAGTTGGTGTCATTGAGTGTTGCTCTAAATTGACACCATATCCGAGTCAAAACCACGCAAATGTTTGGAGTCACGAGCATACAATTAAATTGTCTGTGACACGATGCTATCTGTTTAGATTACCCAGTATCAGAACGAATGAATTTCGTCACTGGATATTCATGGACTTTTATGGCACGCCATAACCGAATCCACCATTATGGTAGAGTTTTGGTAGAGTAACAGTAGAGTCACATTTTTCTTACTTAACTTGCGCTGAGCGATAAAATTTTTACATGCAATTGATAGTAAAAGTGTTATCGTATTATGCACAACATAAAACTGCAGCTCATATAAAGGATATAATAAATTTTAAGCGAAATGAACTTCGTCAAAAATATTACTTTTAGACACTAGCGATTCCTTACGACGGAATTATATAAGAGAGAAAATGAATTGCATGTGCACATTTTTCATTGCATTGTCGATTACTTTTACGAAATTTATTTAAAAAAAAATAAATTATCTTTCATAAAACACTTTGAATTTGACATATCTGTAGCGATTTTATCGGCAGTATTCACGCAAATGTGTTTTTATTTCTTTTTACATTAACTTCAACGCTTTACAATTTATTGTCTTTTAATAAATTTATGTTTCAATTAATAACGATTTTCCTATAGAAATATAAATTTTTAGTGCATTTATTTTCGGAAAAACTTCTTTATTTCTAATTTTCAACACCAAAAATGAAAATCTATGGAGGAAAATTGTCATCTGAATAAATATATAAACTTATCTATGTACATTTTATTGTATTTCGTTGTAATAAATAAAAAAATGGTTACACATTCACGTGGATG
This sequence comes from Platygaster orseoliae, assembly GCA_030522825.1. Taxonomy (NCBI): domain Eukaryota; kingdom Metazoa; phylum Arthropoda; class Insecta; order Hymenoptera; family Platygastridae; genus Platygaster; species Platygaster orseoliae. The sequence goes on from JAPYZL010170662.1 coordinate 10,537, forward strand.
GTTTTCTGCAATCCCTTTCTCTTATTCCCTAGTGATTATTTCTTCGGCAATCTTACGCTACCTTAAGTAGAAAATTTCTACTCAGTATGTGGACTTCAAAAGCACAACATTTAAGTGCCGTCTCAGATTAGGATATTAAAGTCTAAAAATGCTATGGGCTGATACAAATTTTGATTGCAAAATACTGAAAATCTATTTTGAAAAAAACGCATCGTGGAAGAAGTGGGGATGAGTTTTGACTCCAGCAGTAGAACGAGCGCAGTAGTGCTACCAACAGCCCCTCTGTGAAAATGACAGGTGATGTGTGGTTTACGTTCACGCCATAACCAATGTTGTCGAATGTTTCGACAATGTAAATAAATCGGTAAAATAATTAATCAACCGGGTTGATTAATTAAAATTTACAATCAAATATCATTGTCTGCAACATCGATAGATCCCACACACGCATCCAGTGTGTCAGATAAGTTTTCCCGTTTTTCATATTTTTATTAAAAACTATTGTAAAAGTAAATAAATCTTTGTGAAATTTTTAAAGTTCCAGAGTCAACGGGCGGAACGCACTTATTTATCCGAAATCCCGAAATGACGAACAACCCACTTTGCCGAATGCGAATATGCCGAACTGGTTATTTTCCGATTGATAATTTACTCGAAAGTAAATTGAACCGAATCGCAATTTGTTCGATCGTTTGATACACCGAAATGATATTGCCCCGATTACTGAAAATTTCGATTGGTCAGTAAACCGAACACTCGATCGACCGATTAACAATTTATCCGATATGTCGAAATTGCGAGTTCATATTTTTCCGTATGTCCATAAAGCCGTTTTAACATTTCACCGACGAGCCACTGTACGGATTTTTTAATCATCCGAAATTGAATTTTACCGAATATTTATTGTACGACAGTTTTTTCATCCGAACTCCCATTTAGGCGAAAATGCAAAAATCCGATTTTCAATAACCTCGAGATTTTATTACCCCGAATTTATATTTTGCCACGACTCCAATTCACCGTCTCCTCAGAACTCCGCATTGTCGACATTCCGAGTTGTCATATGTATGAACGACGCGTCAAGTTTACGAATAAACATATGACCGTAGTAGTGCTATATCGAAAAACATTTTTGCACGATTCGGCAAACCTCCGAAAAGTCAGATCGACGAGACACAAAATGGCCGAGCGCCCAGTGTCCCTAACCGACAATTGGCAGAACTTGAATGCAATAAAATGCATTTGAATGCACTTAAATGCATTTTATTGCATTTAAGTTCTGCCAACTGCCTGTTAGGGACACTGGGCGCTCGGCCATTTTGTGTCTCATCGATCTGATTTTTCGGAAGATTGCCGAATCGTGCAAAAATGTTTTTCGATATAGCACTAATACGGTCATATGTTTATTCGTAAACTCGACGCGTCGTTCATATGACAGCTCGGAATGTCGACAATGCGGAGTTCTGAGGAGACGGTGAATTGGAGTCTCGGCAAAATATAAATTCGGCGAAATAAAATCTCGAGGTTATTGAAAATCAGATTTTTGCATTTTCGCCTAAATGGGAGTTCGGATGAAAAAACTGTCGTACAAATAAATATTCAGTAAAATTCAATTTCGGATGATTAACAAATCAGTACAGTGGCTCTTCGGTGAAATTTTAGAACGGCTTTATGGACATACGGAAAAATATGAACTCGCAATTTCGACATATCGGATAAATTGTTAATCGGTCGATCGAGTGTTCGGTTTAATGATCAATCGAAATTTTCAGTAATCGGCGCAATATCATTTCGGTGTATCAAACGATCGAACAAATCGCGATTCGATTCAATTTACTTTCGAGTAAATTATCAATCGGAAAATAACCAGTTCGGCAT
>JAPYZL010170674.1:0-25842 GCA_030522825.1 Platygaster orseoliae
GGCCTAGGCCAGAAAAGTAAGTACTATACGTCAAAAGGCTACTTTGCGGAGGCTCTCTGAGTACGAAATACTTTATTTTGCGGAGTGTTTTGCAAAAAGATTATTGTAAGTTTTGTAGTATTGAATCGTTATATATTTTAAGAACGTGATTTTTTTGTCATTGCTCATAGTTTCACAAATTGTAAAAATCATTCAATCAAAAAAATTTTTTTTTTAATTTTTAAAAAATCGAAAAAATTGAAAGAATTTTTTAAGATATACTTAAAAAAGTTGAGGAATCATTAAATTTTCCGGTAATTACAAATAAACAACTAAACAAAATTATGAAAAATAAGAACAATAATGAAATCTTCAAAAATAAGAAATTGAATATGTAAAAATAACAAAAGCAAAAGGCAAAAAAAAATTTGAAAAAAAAAATACCAACTTAAAATAATTTCGAAATATTAAACATCGCTGGAGTATAAAAAAAATGATTTCAAGTATAAAATAATGCTGACAATTAACTAAATTACAAAAACGTTCGTTTTTCTCATCTTGAATTCATCGAAAATTTTTAAAAAACATCAGTTTTTACCAAAGCAATAAAAAATTTACTATCAATATAAGTTTTGTTAAATAAACGTCCGAAAAACACTTTGTAATAAAAAAATCAAAAATATTTCCAAAAGCAAGAAAATGTGATAAAAAATTGCGAAAAAACACGGTATCAATAAAGAAATATATAATAAAAATTAATTCCTCATAAACCTATACAACCACAAGTTATTATAAAAAAAATAATTTGACTCATAAAAATAAAAAATAAGAAAGCATAGAAAAATGCAAAGAATGGGTTTAACTTCTGTAAATACGAAGATAATGCTGAAATTTATAGGAAATTGCAAAAAAGGTAAATACGATCTTTAAAGCACATTTTAAAAAGTTTTTATTCATTAACAAAGAGATAAAAAAAACTAAAAAGAATTTTAAAAATTTAAGGCCTGTAATCGTAATTTTTGCGGTGTGAGAATGTATTTACTGTATTATTTACTGCAATAATAGAAGTCTTCTGTAAATTGATCCAAAGTAATTTAATTCAGTTTTTTGTACATCCTTATAATTGAAAATCGTTCTTTACAGTTTTCTAAACTTTTCTCTATGGTAATCATTGTAGCTAATTATAATTTTCTGCCTATTTTGGCATTTTTTAACTTCTTTTGAAATTGGAGCAATTTTTACAGCTTTTTCTGTTTTTTCGCTACATTTTTACATTATCAACTGTAACTTTTCAAAACTCTGCGACCTATAAGCACCTCGAAAATACAGCCCAATTCACGAAATATTACAGTGAGTTATTGAACTTTGAACCTCTTTATTTTTTACGCGTTATCTCATGGAATGAAGAGAGGTTAACAGTACCTTTCTACTTTTCGAACAGAACCGGTTTCAAGGGAAAAGTTTCCCATAACATGCGTGGACCGAAGGTTCTTTCTTTTATTATCATTTTCACTTGATGCAAGAATTGAAATTTCTTTATTATTATTATTCCCTTAAGATGAACAAATTAAAAAGTAAAATTGATCTGATTTTTTAATTCATTCTTCTAGCTTTCAGTCATATTTTGTGACCCTCTTCAGGAATCGACAATGTATCAAGGCTAAAACAATACCATCAAAAACATAACTATAATTAGGTTATTGTATAGAAATATTAAGAATGTACGAAATTGAGTTAAAAAACTTATATATCCTACAACAATAGAAATTAAAATTCTTTTCCTCTGACGAAAATCGTCTATCATAATTTTATCTTAAGTAACAAATTTTACATTTTCAAACATTGAGAAATTTTAAGTTTTATGAAATAAAAACTTTCAGTTCTAAACTTATTCTTTATGATCAAAAAATTAAGCAAACAAACAAATAAAAGTAAAAAAAAGATTAAAATACCTAACGACCCATCCAATATTCAAATCTGTCAGATGTAAAAAAAAATACTCCAGAACTTTTCCGATGGAAAATCAACGAGACCATAGAAACCAAGAATAACTTTATTTTCCAGTCGCAAAAACGACGAAAAAAAAGCTCGTCAACTCCATATCCCGGGCTACAAAAATAGACGAATCAATACCCGCGTTCGCGGGTAATTTCATGCGGTCGGATCCAGTTATTTTGCAATCGGATTCAAAACCGCCGAGAAAACGCTATTGTGCAAGACCAGCACGTGCGACGCAAAACAAATTTCCTCAAAGAAATAAAGAAAGATCGAGCGATGAATCATGAACGAAAACTTGGATCGTTGCAAGCAAAACAAAACGTCGTTATCAAGTTTCCTCTCCGAGAAATGCTAGCTGATATGTCTCCATTCGCGGCGCCATTAAAATCATAGCCGCTCTTCGCATCGATCGGTCTAGCTCCAGAGAAACAGAGACAAGAGGGCCAAGATAGAAAGGGTAACCTAACACACAACAGGTGTTGGCTGCTTTTCGTAGGCCGAGACCAAATGATCGAATGACGACGAAACAATGTTTCTTGGACATATCTCGAAATTATCAAGTTTGGATTTTTTTTTGGATGGTGGTCCACGTGTGTAGTGACAAGTTCAAGACGTCACCATGTTATGAAAATACCTAACAAATAGTGATGATCATGAAGAACTACACAAAAACGTTGCAAAAAGATAATTTGGAGTCGGAAGAAAGGTTCTTTTTAAAAACTTTTCTATAATGAAAAAAGTATTTTAAGTATTTCAAATCTGTCAGAATGATTCATCCTCAAGATTTTCGCACGATATAAAATCAGTAAACTGAATGATCATTATCCTGATGAATCATCCTTTGTATCCAGCATCCTTTGTAGATTACATAAATTTTTGAAAAAATTATCTTTACATAGTTTTTAAGTATTGAACGATTTTTAGTATTTCTCACATGATTTTTAGTATTTATCGAACCGTAATGGATTTTTTAGCATTTTTTTAAATTTCTAGTCTGTTGTAGAGTGTTGTTATATTTTTGGAATTCGGTATTTTATAATTCAAACTTGGATAAACTTTTAATACTTTTATGTAGATTTCTGGGAAAACTACGTCTCCATTAATATAAGTATTTTTTAGTATTTTCAAAATTCTTCTAAAATAAAGAATATTATCATTTTTAACTCAGCAATACTACTGTTCAATGACTCTATAATATTTCTGAGTAATTATAACTGATTCGTCAAAAACATAAATTCCTCAAGTGTGACGTGACGTTTGTAGGTTAGGGAGGGGGGTCATAAACAACTAAAAAATGCGTGACATATTATGTACACGGCCTCAGAGAATAAAATTTTTTTCGTAAACATCACCAGAAATAAACTCTTCGTAATTATCACAAGTACAAAGTCTGAAAGATTCTTCATTAAGACTTTCATCAAAAACAAAGTTTCAAGACCTCGTTAGATATGTGTACCATTATGACCATCCAGGTAGAATAATTTATTTCCGACTACCCGACGCCGCCACAGATGTTCCTCGCATAGCAAACAACATTGCCAGTCGATAACACTCAATATGTCATCAGAATCAAAACAACTCGCAATCTAGGTCTTCATCTTAGTGAATATCTTCAATCTCTCCAAGGTCTTCATCCCGATTTTCACACCATCAATCCGAACGATCCTTCTTTATTTAAAGGGCAAGGCATAAGTTGATCCTTTTTGCGTAGCAGAACCATACCACGATGAAAAACTTGAAAATCTCCAATTTCTCCTAGGGAAATCCAAGGGATTCTTCAGCAAGCCTTTCCCATCATCAACAACCAAGTAAAACTCTTGTTCCTCATGTTTTCAATTGCCTTTACATAACAACTACCGTTGATTATTGCGTTTCCAAACCACTAAACAACATCAGCAGTCGAAAACTTCGATGACGCAATCGTCCAAAAACACATCCAGAACTGTATCAATGCAATGTCCTTCAATTAACTCTCCCGGGACAACGAAACACACGTTCATGTCTCCGATGGAAACGTCCTATTTTCGATAAGCCATATCGCGAGCATAGAAGTAAACAGTCACTTGGTGGCACGTGGCTCAGTTCATGTTCAATTCGTTCAACCTTTAGATCCTACTCGGACACCAGGCAAAACAAAAGCAGTATCCTATCGACTTTGAAGATACACCACTCCTCGAGAAACGCATTTGAGAAAAATCCAAGCACTGTCACTGCAGGTCGTGTATGGACCAGACGTACATGACCGATGGAAACTTTTTCATCGCGACTTCCGCATCATCGGGGACAAATGGCCGCCGCGATATCGCTTACCTGCGATCGTCGTCACTGGGGATCCATCATGGGGCAATCACGAGTACACGTAGCACTGGTCATCGGTCATCCCCACGGGCACTCGGTTTTTCCGGCACGTGAACGCAACACCAGGTTTTGGACTGACACGAATTCAAGCGCGATAAAAGCCGCGAGCGAGACACAACTGAGCGCGACCCGAACGCTCGCGCTGAAACGGAGACTTACTAGGCTCCTCTCACTCGCACTCAGATCGCGAGCGCAGTGCGCCTCCTGGCGCGAAGCCCGCGAAATTCACGCTCTCGTCTATTTATAGAACGCTCGTATTGTTGCGCGCTCGATCCCACGATGTTTTCTTCTTTTTTTCCCGCTTCGGGAGAACTTTTTGCGCGGCGCGAGGGGCGGCTCGTGGGTATCGCGGACGAGACGGAATTTTTCGAGGGTTGATTTCATTTCGCGCGCCGGGCATTTGGGTAGGTAAAGCGTGGGGCTGATAAAGCGGGCTATAAATAGCCGTGAGGTCGCGAAAAATTGCGAAAGCAGGGATCAGGTGTTATCCAGGAGATGCGTTTTCGAGATAACGGGCGATTTTGGCGTTTGATTGTTGAGCTGCAGGGGATGTGATGAATAATGAAAGGTTCTCAAATTGGTTTGTTCCCCAACGTTTTTTCTAATACAATGTTCCGAACGACCATTTTCCCTAATAAGTCTTTTTTCTGAAAATTGAATTTTTCAGGCAATTCAAATTTAAATTTGCATAAATTGATTTTCTATTTATTTTTTTATTGACATTTTACTAGTTGTTGAGGATCGTTTGAATTGACTTTTTTTTCATTCTAGCATAACTTACTTTTTATCAAAATTTAACGTGTAATAGAAATTACAATGGATACTGCTCTAAAAATAGTAGGAAACAAACTGATATTAGATGGACACGTTTATTACAAAGCAAAGATTGTGAAAGACCGTCAATATATATAAAAATATAATAAAATGTAATATATAAAAAAATTCGGAAAAAAGATTAGTATTAGGAAAATTAAAAATTAGGAAAATAAAATTAGAAAAATCGGTAGGGAATCCAAATGGTTCAAACAAACAAACAGAAAAACGGTTTATATTTACAGAAAGTATGCATGACCGAAAATTATAAACTATTGGAAATTTATGGATAAGCCTTGAGAAAATTAAAAATGCAAGCCTCGAGGACATTGTGATTGCCATATGCAAATTCAAAAAAAAAATGGATAACACATATTGTAAATAGAAATGTTTGTTATATGTATCTTGAATTAAGAAATACGAAAATAGAAAAATCAAATAAAAAATGAATGGGAAATAAAAAGTATTTCTGGATGATTGCTGAATTTTCGTTTGCTACTATTGATCGTAGCAATATGGATACAGTTTATTTGATAAGTTGTTATGTAAACGTTGAATACATGTTTGAACATTCGAAAAAGTAAAAAACTTGAAGAATTTTGAGAATTCTATGAAAATCGCGGTACTTGTGGACTAATTTATTTTTATTGTCATATTTGAAATTGTACAAATCATACGAATTTTTTCAATTTTATTAAAAATCTTTATAAAATCAATAACACTGTGCAACACAAATTTTGATATCGGAATGTGGAAGCAAAAATGAAATCTACGCTGAATTTGAAGATTCACGTGTCTTGGGGTTTTTCTACATTAGGTCGCAAAAACGATTGATTCAACAATTTGTTTCATCTTTTCTCTCTTTTTAGCACATTGCTCGAATAAGTGTGTCCTTCTCGCACTTCAAAGTTCGCACAGTGTAATATGTACATACGTTTCCTCTTCGAAATTCTTTGAATCATTCAGAAATACTGACAGTCTTTAAAATTATGAATAACTTTATATATTTCTAAAATTTTCAAAATTTCGAGCAGAATGAAAACTATGTAAAATTTTATAAATTCTATGAAAATTTGTTTTATTTTTAAAGAAATTAGGAACAACTTTGAAAGTATGTGAAATAAAGAATATTTATCATGAGTTAAAAAAGTTGAAAACTAGCTCCGTCAAGTCAGCAATACCCCCACCATAGACCTGGATAATTTTGATTTTATATTTTTGGGTTAATTGTGGGTGGTAATCATAATTTTTGGGTTTTTGCCGTTTTTGACTGAAGTTTAATAATATTGTTTCTGAAATTATATTGAAACTTCCAACTCAATAGTTTTAATAGAATTCGCAAAGTGTTCAAAGTATTTTGAAAAATCTTCTATTTTGTGTAAATGTGCCTTTACATTCTTGTTTCCACGAGGATTTACTTCATTCATTGTATCAATAAAATTGTTCGGAAGCGTCATTTTCATACCCGTGAAAATCGGTTCGCTTTCACCGTACCCTTTTAATAGGTCCGCAGATGGTTTCGCTCAGTTTCACTGGTGCATTCCAAAAAAGGGATGGGTTCGAATTTCTATAGCTGGAATTTTTTTAGACCGGATACTTTTCTATTTGAGTTTTTCCCAGCGTTAGATCTATCCCGACGAGGCGAGCCAACGTTCCAAGAGGTCATATTTCAAATTGGGATCTCACTTGTTTTGACAATAGAAATACACAATTTGTCACTTCTTGTCTTATTTATGACTACTCTTTTTCCGAAAAAGCACCAGCACTCCCCTGACTATTTGTTTTTCGAATCAATTTAAGTTACGACCTTACCGAATTCGAAACTTGCAATCCAGACACACAAAAATTAAAGTAGGAAATACCGAGAATTTTCGAAATTCGGAGGCTGCGGCCTCTAGAGGACGAAGATTTTTTATTTTACCATTGAATTTTATTTGATAACACCTCGTCACCAAAAACTATTGCAATATTATTAGTAAACATCTATGTGCGTCCGAGACTTGTTCAATTAAACAGATGGGGTACTGCTACCCGGGTAGAAAAATGAAAAGTATGCCGAAAATATACCAAATATACCAAGTCACCTAAAAGTATGCATTTGTGCCAATAGGCATACTTTGGTGGACTTAAGAAAAAGCCTCCAAAAGTCTACCAAAGTAAACCAAAAGTAGATTTTGGTTGACTATTCATTTTTAAAAAAAGTAAACCAAAGTAAGCTAAAAGTAGACTTTGGTATACTTTCGGATATTCCAAAGGAAAAGTAACCAAACGTATACGACTCGTATACTTCGGGAGACTTAAGTGATTCGTCTCTTAGAATCTACCTTCCGTATACTTTAGTATACTTTTAGAAACCAATCGAGTTTTACAAAAATATACGAAAGTCTACGATTGGTATACCTTCAGATACTTGGAGAAAAAAGTAACCTCAAGTATACGGTTCGTAGACTTCAGGAGACTTTTATATGACTTTTTTCCAAGAGTCTACCTTTCGTATACTTTGGTATACTTTTCGTAATTAACATTGGTATATTAGTATACTAAAGTCACCCAACGGTTTACTTTCGTAGATCGATTAGTATACTTTTATAGGCAACGTCAACTTTTGGCATACTTTGGTATACTTTGGGAGACGAAAGTGACGAATCGGTATACTTTTTCTTTCTACTCGGGTAGCTTGACGTCCAGTCAACAATACCTACAAAAAAGTTGATTTTCTGAAAAACGGCGAGAACCCAAAAATGATAATAACCATCAGAAAATAACCCAAAAATGATCCAAAATTCTGATGTAAAATTTACGCCGGTCCTCGAATGCGTTTAGCGATTATTATTGGGACACTTGCCCTGATGCCGCTCGGCTCTAAGTTTTCGCGCTGAATTTTCATTGTGGAAAAACTAACTGTGGTGGAATCTTGATTTTTCGACCAATGGAGAACCCAAAGACAACCAAAAATCAGGTATATGCGACGAACCGATAAAAAAATGATTTCTAGGGGTTACTGCTAGCTTGACGTCAAGTTAGCAATACCCACAAAAAAGTTGATTTTCCGAAAAACGGCAAGAACCCAAAAATTATGATTACAACCCACAATTAACCCAAAAATATGAAATAAAAATTATCCAGGTCTGTGGTGGGGGTATTGCTGACTTGACGGACCTTTAAAAACTATATGGAAATTTTGAAAAAATTCACGTGATATTTGAAATTCTGAAAAATTCACAAGAATTGAAAATACTCAAAGTTTTGAGGATTTTTTGAAACTTGAAGAATTTGTGTAATTACGAGAAATACCGATTATATTTTTATTATCATTTTTGAAAGATTACAAATCCTTCGAATTTTTTGGAATGATTAAAAATCTCCATAAAATCAGTTAAATGTACACAGTGTAATTCTACAAAGTTCTTTGAATTTTGCAGAAATATTGACAGTCCTTGAAATTGTAAACAATTTTATATATTCTCCAAATTTTCAATATTTCGAACAGAATTTTAACTATCCAAATTTTTCCGAATTCTACGAAACTTCGTTTCATTTTTTAAATAAATTTAGGAAAACTTTAAAAGTATCTAAAATGAAGAATAATATTATCATGAATTGAAAAAGCTTTGAACTGTAAGAAAATTTTGAAATAGTTCGCATGATGTTTGAAATTTTAAGAAACTCAAAAAAATTGGAAACACTTGAAATTCAGTGAATTCTATAACATTCGAAGAATTAGTTTAATTATGAGAAATATTGAATAAATTTGTATCTTCATTTTTTAAATATTACAAATCTTACGAATTTTTTTGAATGATTAAAAATCTCTATAAAATCAATTATTTGTTAATTGTGTAATTCTACAAAGTTCTTTAAATTATTCAGAAATATTAACAGTCCTTGAAATTGGGAACAATTTTTGTGAACACAAACAAATTTTCAACTCTGGACTCTGATTTCTAGAATTCAATTATAAAATATCGAACTTTACATTGATGTCTAGTTTCTAATATTTTGTATAGATTTATAATATATTTCTAGATTTCGATATCCTAGAATTCGAACTTCAATAGATTTCCAGTACGCCTAAGAAAATTTTGAATGCTTAAAAAAAACTTTTTTATTTTTTTGTACTTTTACAGTGTTTATAAAATATTGTATCATTCCACAGTATTCTTATAAATTTCAAATATTTCTATATATTTTTATACACATTTTTTTAATTTGACTTATTTGTTTAATGATATTTTTCAAAAAACATTTCTTACACAGAATTCCAATACTTTCAGTGTTCCTTCAATTGCTTCATGTTTTAAAACACTTTTCTGTATTTTGATGCATTTCTGTCTAAATTTCTAGATGTAATGCTCCAGTTCAAAGTTTCTGAGACATTTAATTTACTGATTTTTTTTCGTTTTTGCTATTTTTTTACTGCTTTTCAGTGAATTCTACAAACTTCAAGAATTCCATTCTAAAGTATCGAAATTTATACGTTGATTTCGAGTTTCTAGTATTTTTATGAACTTCTTATTTATTTCTATAGATTGCTATATAGATTTCTAGAATTCTAACTTTAATTAATTTTTCGAAAAAGTTTAAAATCTTTTAAACTAATCTTTTTTTGTGTACTTTTTAAAGTGTTTATAAGATTTCTTATCTTTCCACAATATTCTTATAAATTTCAAATATGTCTATCTATATATTTTTATATATATTTTTCAAATTTGACTTTTTTGTTCAAATTTTACAAAAAGCAGTTCTTTCACAGAATTCCAATATTTTACGTATTCTTACTATTTTTTCATCTTTCAGAACACTTTTTTGTATGTTTATGAATTCAACGCTCCGGTTCAAAGTTTCTTCAACGATCAATTCCCTGATTTTTTTTTCATTTTGGCTATTTTTTGACTGCTTTTCACTGAGTTCGACAAACTAGTTTTTTTCCATGAGAAGAGATTAAAAATGCATTCCGCGCGGTATCTCAAGAACGTGGGTCGCTGCACGATTCTCCCGGAAGTCCCTCTATCTATGGCCCTTTGTTTCCACGCTTAATTCCATGAATCATGAAATAATCTTTACTGCGCCGCTTTTGTCTTTTCGCATGTGCCGCTTTTAATTGTATCACATCGCCCTAGTTTACATTTTTTTCTTCCCCTCTCAATCGCAACAGCTCTTTGAAGGGCTCCAGCAAAGAAAGAAAATAAATGCAAATTGCCTCGACGCGGAGCATTGTTTCTCTTTAGGAGAATAAAACGAAAGAAACAACATTAAAGAGTTCATTTTTTTTTTGGTAAAGCGACGAACGATCTTTTGATCTTGTTATTCATTCATTAACATAAACAACTCTTTAATCAAAAGTTTACTCAGAACGTTTTGCGAGTCTTCCAAGTTTTATTCACAAGATCCGTTTTCATCAAGTTTACTGTATGATAGCTGTATTTTGTCGACGAACAGAATCGATAGAAAGCTATGTCTAACAAAGGTCTATAAATCTATTTTCTAACACCGCTCAGCGCCTGCGCTAAAAACTACTTCCGCTTTGAAGAAAATATTCATATGCACATTCAGAATCAATAGAATCTCTATTTGAATGATCAATAAGTTTGAATCTACTGAATCAGTTTTCCGAGACCTGAAATTGATTTTAGTGTTGTTCGCTTGTTGAATATTTGAGTAGGCATAATGGTCAACTGTACTTGTCAAGGGTAATAATAAAGCCGTCAAAGTTAATAGACTGTTTGGTGTCAACTTGTATGACCTTCAGTGGGGAAATTCGCGCGATAAAAAAAACCATGGCGTTGTTTTCGTATGGTAAGTGTAAATTGCGGGATATTTTTTCGTCGCGCGCATACATACGGCAGGCGATTTCCAAGTTTACGAGCTTCTTCCATCCCTTCCAGCACTCGCCATGGCTAAGCGTATTTTTAGACCATCGCTCGATATGATGAAGCGCCGGTATTTTTAGACCTCGCCGTCTCTCCACCCACTTCCACCCCCTAGAACACCCACAACCACCTCAAATAATGCCGTAGAGCTAGACAATAACTACACTGTAAAAAACGATCGCGATTTTTCTATACTTGTGTATAGTAGTTTTCTCATGTTGTGTGGAAATTATCCTAAATTGTGTGGGAATTTCAGGAATATGGAAAATTTCCTATGCAAGTGTGGCACTTTTCCCATACTTTTCCAAATAATCTACACATGGGAATTTAAGAGCAAAGTGTAGAAAATTTCAGATCCATGTGTAGGATAAAAACTTGCCATAATGTATGGTTAAAATAAATATATCATATAAATATACAAACTTTAAAATAATATTGTAGATTTTTTTTTGATTCAGTAATTTTTTAGTATTAATAGTACAAATTACAAGGTTTTTTTCTCTGTAGAAAAAAAAGGCGTGTGAAAAATTATTGTTTGGTCCTGTGATTCCGGAAATGGCACGTTAACACGACACAGTTTCGCGCCATTTAGCCGCCTTAATGAGCTACTTTTTTACAGGTTGCGGTCTTTTAGAGTTGTGGAACGTCGAAAACAGAGTCGGTACCCGAAAAATACTAATTGCCAAAGGGTTGAGGTCGTAGGAAGAAAAAAAGAATTAGAATACCTCGTGTGTTTTTTTACAGCATCGATAAAACATTGTAGGTATTTTTTTTTATACATTACAGTACATTTAGCCATAAATATATTCATTTTTAGATTTCCCTCTCTGTGAAACTTCACCTAAGATTCGTTTGCAGAAATTTCGCAAGTTGCCAATTACTATAAAGACAAATACTCCCCAAACACTCGCGAGACACGCGCTCGACTTTATTTACATCGCGATTTCCTCCCCCGAACAATGATGATCTATTTCGGCGCTACCCCCAACTGTCAAGCCTCCGTTTGGCACCAAGCGTCTGAGCCATTTTTACGCGCCGGGTTTTTTTCATCCTCGGTCATATCTAACGTTGGAGCGGGGGGGGGGGGCAACGAGTATATATTAATACGCGTTTTCACACGTGCAGTCGTTTATTTTTAGCCGTATTTTTAGACAATGTATTTTCGCACGCACTAACACTATTTTCGTCTATACGTGCACTCGTGGGCGCTTGTGTACATACAGAATCGGACATCTACACTGAACTCTATTTTGAAACTTTATTCGGAAATCGTGATTTGATTAACGTTTGTATCACAATTTCGAATAAAATGACGAGTAAAAAAATTTGATGATGTATACACAAATATGGATACTCCGTCAATAAAAAAGTGATCATCCTGATGTATCGATAAAAATGGATGTGATGTTCATATAGGTTTGATAGTAAATTGTTAACGTAACAATTTTCATATTTATTATTATTTACAACTGTTATATAAAGCATTTCTCAAATCAGTGCAATTTCCACTGATTTGGATTTAGAGAGAAAATGAGCGTCTGAAAATCATTGGTTGATGAAATTTCGGAATATTTCTTTTTCACTGTCTCTCACAAAAATTGAATGTATTTTTCAAAAAACGACAATAAATTGCAACTTAGAACACTGATTCACTTGGATTATTCTCTCGCAAACGCCCTTGGATTCTATAAAAAAACCTTAGAAAATAAAAAAAAGTATCGAAAGTATGAAGCTTTCTGGCGCCAAGTACGAGAGGCGCCGTTTACTGAGTCAGCGTCGGGATACCAAAAATTGACACTCTATAGACACCAGGGGCGTAAGCGAAGAACTTTTGCAAAAGTCGTAATCTTTTCCAAAATTAGAAAACAACGCAAATAAAAAAAATGAAAATACATAACGAACATGACTCTTCCAAATTTTGAAATTTCAATACCCGAAAAAAAATGTTTATTATTAACAGTTGTTGCCAAAAATTATACTGAAAAATACTACTCTAAAACTTCAAAAAAATACTTGTTAACAACCGACTCGAAAAAAGTCTAGACATTTTTTTTGGAATTGACTTTTTTTCGTCTCACAACATTTGCATAACAAGTTTCGAGCCCCAGAATGACGCGAAAAAGGGAATTAAAAACGAGAAGGATGTTGAAATCGGGACTATAAATAGAGCTACAGGTTATCGTGGGTGGGATATTGAGGAAGCCAATATATCGCGGTAGGAAAGCGCGCCCTGGTAAAAATAGAAACACTGTCCTGTTAAATTTGTAGGGTGACCTTAGCGCGATTTTCTGAGCTATTAGGCTAGGTTATTGGCAGAGTAAAAATTTCTGAAATCGACCACCGAAACCTAAATTCCGTTTTTTTTTTATTGTTCTGTCCACAATCGATAGATATTTCGATAAAAAACAACTCTATGAATTTTTTTTCCGGAAAAATCATTTTTGCAAAAGTTATTTGCAGTTGAATATTTATACATAGTTGTATATTAATTGGTATAATTTGTGGACAGTTCAATGGTTCAACGGTTCAATAACCTGAAAATTATTAGTAATATTTTATAAATGAAACTATTATTATTATAATAATAATCATAAAAATGCTTGAAATTCATTCAGTTTTAGTTATAATTTTTATTTTTAAATTATTCGAATAAAGATATTGACAAAATATAATTCTTTGTATTTATTATTGTAATATATGAGTAGAAATTTTCAAACACATACATATCTATAAATCTCATAAAAAATTTAATCAAATTCGCAGTTTCAGAAAAAAAATTATTACTCGCTTCAATTTTTATCTGTGAAAGATTGACAT
The DNA here is from genome assembly GCA_030522825.1 of Platygaster orseoliae. Classification (NCBI taxonomy): domain Eukaryota; kingdom Metazoa; phylum Arthropoda; class Insecta; order Hymenoptera; family Platygastridae; genus Platygaster; species Platygaster orseoliae. The sequence continues at coordinate 13,836 of JAPYZL010170674.1, forward strand.
TTTCAAGTTCTAGCAAACTTATTACAATAACGTATTGCGATATTGATTTACCAATAATATAAGCACAATATTTTACTAACTTATATTTTTTCTTCCTCAATTAATATAGGATGTATGAAATAAATTTTTAATTTCACACTACCGAAAAAATTGTTGTCGAAAAATTCTGTAGAAAAATTTATAGCACGTCGAAGCAATCGATTTTTTTTTCGAATAGTTCAAAATGTTAGACTGAAGTTGTTATTATACAATTGCAATTGTTAATTTAAATTAAAAATAAAACGATCGACACCAACAATAAATAATGTCAGTTTTTGTAATTTTCAACGTTTTTAATTTTACAAAATCCTTTTAATTTTTGAAAATAGTATAAACTATTCTAAGCATTTCAAATTTTGTTAATATATGTGTAACTCCTTCGGGTTTGCCATAATTTATAAATATTTTTTAGGTTCCGCAGATTTTTATTAAATATAAATAAAAAAACATTGTAATACATATATTTATGAAGAATTAAAAGAGTTTCGTAAAATAAAAAAATGTTCATGTTTTTGTTTTTATAGAGATTGTTAATAATTCCAAAAAATTTGTAGGATATTTCAAAAATAATGATGAAAATGTAATCAATATTTCTTGTAGTTCTACAAATTCTTCGAATTTCTTGTAATTATCAAAATTTCAAGTGTTTTCAATTTCTTTAAATTTTTCAAAATTTTCATCCCACGAACTAATTGAAAATTTCCTTCAAGTTTTGAAGCTTAATTAACTAAAAACAATGATTCATTTTTTCAGATACTTTTTAAGTTACTCTTCATTTCTCAAAATTTCTGCAAATACTGCAGAACTCAAACCTTTTTCACACGAGTTTCAGAAAAAAATATCCAACATTTTGTTTAAATTTCCTAAATCCTTTGAAATTTTTTTCATGCAAACTATTTCAAAAATATAATTCATGTTGTTTATTCGTAAACGAATTCAATTAATATTGTTATTAATCAAGTACCAATCTCCCGAAACTTTTCATACTTTTTCAGAAACGAGGAAGATTCTTATAAATAAACCAAAAGCTTGAAAATTTAGAACCCTCATTCTTATTCATAAGGAATTCGCTTGAATAAATCTGACTGTCAGATTTGACAATTCCCATATTTTCGGAACGTGAAAATTTGACAGCGTGGAGAATATCGCGTGATGGATGGTTCGGGTGTTTAAATTAAAAGCGGAATGAGGAAACGGCTCTCACGAATTCAAGATTTTTGGCACAAAAAGACAAACGGTACTAGAAATAGTTGCGTCTTCTGCCAAATCGATCAAGTCCCACAAAATGAGCCCCTGGAAAGTAGAAAGTCAAGTTATTGACTTCTGAATTAGAAGGAACTTAGACATTCAGGATGAATATTTAAACGATTTTCACGTCACTTTTAATGCAAATATATATTATATTTCAAAAAAATCTGATTTGTAGTTTCCACACCAAAAAGTACGCGACTTTTCATTTATTTTATAAAAGTTTATAAATTTCATAGAACAAAAAAAGGAAAGTGTACATTCAAAAAGTGTTTATGTCAATATTTTTACAAACGAAAATGCTAGAACTTGCAGTCATTCATTATGCAATTCAACGTCAAATCCAAGGCAGTCGTAAAATATTATAAATAAATGACGATATTCTGCCAACAAGAAACGTTTACCGGAAACACTTTTGCCAACAGAGGAGATCCATAAACTTATCCATCAAATATTTCTGTTGGGACGATGTATTTGTATTTTTATTTGAAATAATTATTTATTGAAAACCAAAACTCGACATTTAAATGATAATTGCTTTATTACGTTTGCAATATAAATACAATTATACACAGATATTTTCTTGGAACAAAGAACAAACTTTATCACATTGATTGTTAATTAAAAATGTAAGATATTGCATTTGCTAAGATATTATGGATATTTTTCTAATTCTACACGATATGATAAATTACATCACATTATCATAATACATTTTTTACTGTGAATTTTCACTGTATAAAGTAAAATTTTCTATATTTCATCTCGATCCCCAATTACTATATTTTTTAGTAAAAAGTACCAGATTTTTCTCACATTGCTGCTTCTGAGATGAAAATGTAAGAATTATTAAAAAAAAAACATTTTAAAAGTTTCTAATTTAGAAGCTCAAACTTTTTTTTCAAAGTCAGTGCACTCTTATCACGCAAATGCCGTGCAAGATAGTGCATGTGGAAGACATCGCATTGGAGAGGAAGATCAATTCTATTTGAGTCACGGCTTTGGTGCTTAGCCAAATCTATTTTCTTGAGCGAAGGCGGATCCATTGTGTCCGCGCTAATTTCGTTTCGTACTCGTCAAATGCTCGGAGGAAAAGAAGAACGCTAACAACGTGTAGGTGGTGAAATCGCAGAATTTCAGGGAAATTCTTTTCTTGAGAATCGTTTTCCGATAAGAAAAAAATAATGTGAAAGAAAATCAAAGTGTAAAAGTTTGAATTTGTTTTAGCATGTTGTAGGAAGAAAATGAATGGAATTAGGATTTGTTTGTAATGAAAATTTGAATAAATGATTTTTCAAAATTTAAATGATTTAAGTTTAGTAAGAATAAGGAAATGATAACAGATAGATTGTGTAAAACTTGTAACTTTTAAAAAAGATGTAAGTGAATGCACGAAATGTTTATTTAATAGTGGAAAAAAGGAAACATCTATAAACTTTGGAAAAAAAATGTTTGAAAAATATTTTTATTATTCCCCAATTTTTTTAAACCGACATAGTCTGCCTAATGAGTATTAGAACTACTTGAAATTGATCAAAAGTCGAAGTAACGTTCAGTTATGTCCAAACTAAGAATAAATTACGACTTTTTTTCAATCAATTATTAAAAAAATTCTCACAAGTTTTTTGATAAATTACCAAATTTTTTTATAGTGATATTAAGTTGAGTAATGTACACAAATTTTGAAAACTTTTTATATAAAAACTAAAATCATTAAAAATTTACTCGATTTTTCACTATTTCGAATGTAAATAATGAAAACCAGTTTCTTAAATTTTTCAACGATTAGGGAAATTCAAGTAAAAAAATTTTAGAAATTTTTTCAAGCCTCTCTGGTTAAAAATCTGTCAAAAATTCTTTACAATTAATACAAATAATAAAAAAATACACTTTTTGAAAAAATCTATGCAAACTTCCGAACAATGCTAAAAAATGAACTTTTTGTATTTTGAAAAATTGTTCAAAATAAACTATTGACTCACGAAAAAGTTTTTAGACTTTTTAAAAAAAAATCGAAAGCAATAAAAATGGATAAACTTCATATTAAAGTTATTGGACGCAAAAAGTACAGTAAATCCAAGAAAATAATTTTGATGCAACAAAAGAAATCTTTAATTTCTTACATAGACTGTAATATTTAGTGTAATTTCACCTCCAAACAATTAAAAAATAACAGAGGATTCTCAAAAACGAAAATTAAAGCGATCTTTTTCTAACATAATAAATTAACTCCATTTTCTGATATTCTATTTAACTAACAGATATAAAAAAACTCAAAAATAGTGAGACTTTTCAAAAATTACAACTGGAATCAAATTTGATTTAACTCAATATTTTAAAAAATCCACTAATATTTCCAGAAAAAAATTCATCGATTTCAATTAGACTCAAGGTCACCAAAAACACTCCAAAAATACATATAATCCAATTATATATTCTGCAATAAAAATTATGAGTAGAAAAAAAAGCATGAGAAAATAGTTATAGCTCTACACATTCTTTTCACAAAAAATTTGTGCGGTGTGAATATTCTTTAAAAACACTTTCAGTTATACAGTGAAGTAATGTATTTTTTTTTTTTTTTTTTTTTTTTTCGTATTTGACTAGCTCATTATAATAATTACAAGAAATTTTCGGATGCAACTAAATTGGATGCAAAAAAGTCGATGTAACTAAATTGGATGCAAAAAAGTTGATGCAACTAAATTAGATGCAACTAAATTGGATGCAACTAACTTGGATGCAAAAAAGTCGATGTAACTAAATTGGATGCAACTAAGTTGGATGCAAAAAAGTCGATGCAACTAAATTGGATGCAACTACATTAGATGCAACTAAGTTGGATGCAAAAAAGTGGATGCAACTAAATTGGATGCAACTAAATTAAATGCAAAAAAGTGGATGCAACTAAATTGCAAGAAATTCAGGGTACGAAAGTCGCGGGTGCCAGTGCGAGAATGCGCGGAAATAATTGAGGTCACTCAAAATAGCGTATGGCTAAGCTCAATTTTGTGCAGCTTATAATGTCTTTGCGAGGTTACACAAAAAAATTATTTTTTTCGAAAATCCAAAGTGAAGTTAGTTATTTCAGAAACTAAATTGTCTGAAAAAAACTGAAATTCTGAAAATTCAACTGGGTCAACCGAACATACTCGCGCTGAAATTGCCAAAAATCCTCACTGAGACCTAAAGTAAATGTCAGGAGTTGAATCCTGGAAGAAATCCATTTTTATTTACGATTAAGTTGATGATTTGACGTGAAATCGATCATCCGAAATTCCGTATGATAAAATATGCAGAATTTTTCATCCAAATGTCTGTAGGTCACGCGTGGAATAGCACAGTAGCATTTCACTTCAATTTACTATTTTTCAAATATATGACGTTTCTGATAATTTTAATTATAACAATTTTCACTTTCTTAAAAATCGAAAATTCACTAGATTTTGGCATTATTCAAGAGATATATTGAATTAATGATTTTCTTTGAATCAACACATCTAACACAATCATCTAACGTTTGGTTTAGTTTTCATGAGTTTGTTCAAACTTTGAATTTAAGAATTTACATGACATTATCCTTTTTATATTTCATGCTACTTGCATAGTTACACCTAAAGTTCACAAACGTTTGTTGCTCTATAGAGTTTGGCCAACTTTCAACTCGATTTGAGCAAGTATTGAAGTTCCAGCCTCTTTCACTTGTAGATTCTACGAAGTTCAATAATACATTCTTGATATAGATACACTGATAAAAAAACGACACAAAATATACGATTATTGGCAGGAAAAATTTCACTTCACATTATTCAAAATCTAACCCTTCGATCGTTAAGTATTCAACTATTCTTTCAAAACCGTGCAAATTTAATTCTGTGTATTTCCGTTCATGAATTTATCACGCAATATGCCAAGTTCCACATCCGTTCAACGCTCTCCATCGAACGATAAAATCAATACTGCATTTTTCCAATTACCGAGATTCGTATAAAAATAATGAAGGTTATTTTTACATTTAAAGCATAGGAAAAAAGCTAAGGGAATCGCTCGATCGATTTCGCCTTTCTTTCATTCTCACTCTGTAGGCTTCTTGCAACCCCCATTCTGGAACACTCTCTGACTGTTTAAACTTTCACACGGTCGCGGGTTGAAAACGTTGAGATGTAAACAAAGTCATGCATAAAAAACACGACAAGTTAATTATCAAATACACGTTTAAAGAAAATAACAAAAAAAGGGCCATCTATGACAAATAATACGAATCAATACTGTTTTTTGCAATAAAAACAAATACAAATGATAAATCTGGCAGTCAATATTTTCAGTTCTTGCAGTAGCTTGTCGAATGACTCGTTCAGAAAACATCGTCCTCGCCCGTGAAGGGCAAAGCAACTCCGCGATGCACAATATACTATTCATTACAGTGAATTTCAAAGACGTTTTTTCTTTTTAAAACAATTTTCCCACTGAATCTAAACAAAATCACATTTTCCAAAGTGTGAGATGAAAATATAAGACAACAAAAAGTCTTCTATTTACGCTTCGCGTCTTTTCTCTCGCTATTCTCGAAGCTCTGTAAGTCTGTCAACCACGTGGATGTGAGATATACTTCGCCCTGTTTACACGGGAAAAAAGTATCCACGTTTTTCGTGTACCACATGTGTTTAACTGCGTTTTTATTCGAAATGTTTCTATTTTTGTCGAACTTGTGTAAGATCTTCATCGGTGCTCAAGAAATTGAAAATAAAAAATAAAAGAAAGGAAGGATTTAGTAAGATTATTTGTGGTTTTTTATAAAAAATTTCATCCATATATTCTCTGATTAAAATTCGTGAAAAACCATTAAAGTTCTAGTTATCTTTTAATTTAAAAAATCCTTTGATAAAGTCTGGAAGTGAAAAATTGTGTAATTAATTCGCGACTCATTATCGTACTTTTTCTGAGACGAACAAAACAACGTTTAATTTTGATAAAGTTTTTCTCTTTGATTTACCAAACAGTGAATTAAGGTGCAATTACTCATTACGTGATCGAAAGATAAACATAAATAATTTTTAGAAACGGTATCTACCCGAACGGTGGTAGGGCAAACGTCAGGGGGTTCGGGGGGCGGAGCCCCCGCAAATGGTGAAATTTAATTTATAGTTCACAAAAAAAGAAAGGAATATATAATAAAAAATAATAAACTAAGAAATGATGAAAAGTCATAAAGAAATAAAGAAAAACGCGCAATCGCGTTCCCGTTGCGCGAAAGAGACTCGTAACGCGGGAAGAAAGATAAACTCGCGAAAACCCCAAATGAAGCGATGCAAAGCGAGCCGATGTGAATGAACAGTCGTTTATTTTTTCGCGTATAGTCGTTACAAGAGCGAAATATGACCGTGACTGTCGTCGCACGGAAATCAAGGATGAATGGAATGAATTATCGCCGGACATGTTACTTTTTTTTCTTTCGTCTAAAATTGTTGACGCTGGGAAAAATATATCGCGAAGTGCGTCAGAGATGAAAAATATGCTTTTTCTTTTCTCTCGGAGATGTACTTATTTTGTCTCTTGAATATTAGGTGTATTTTTGTGTATTTTCGAAGTGGCATCCATGAACCATAATAATGTACTCAACCAATAATAAGGCGAATTGAAAAAATCTGATTGTTCTATTTTGTGAAATTTCTTATGTCGTATTATTATACTGTTTTACTGACAAAAAATTAGTCGTTTACAGTAGGTTGGCTAGGCCGGTTCTGGCTCCGGGGATCACTAGACCAGAACTGGCCTAGCTCATCTACTGTATCAAAGTTAGTGCTTCGCAGTTAAAAATGGTACTATTAAAGGTTGAAAATTTTACTATCACATATCATAGGACATGATTAGTTTCACAAAGTGAAACTTTCTTCCAAGTCCCATCTAAAAGTTCTAGAAAATGGCATAAATAAAAAGTGCCTCAAAATTTCAAAATTAAAATATTAAAATGATTAATATAATAAAAAAACATTTATTAGTTTATTCAAAATTTTCAATTTCGTAGAGCTTTCGAAAAATTCTTACGTAAAGTAAAGTTCAATTCAAATACTCATATAATCATGAAAAATATTCGCTGTTATGAACTTTTCCATTATTTCCCAAATCACGTTACAGATTGTTTTCACAGTTTGTTGAGATTGCAAAACTGTTACAACATGGTACGATTTTCCAAAGAGATACGTCAAAAAAACGCAATTCACACCCACAAACGAAATCTTCTAATTGCAGTTTTCCAATGAATCAGAAAAACGCTGGAGCGAGTATACGAACGTTACACAATGGCTCGCGCAATGTGTTTTACAATAAAGCGCACAGTGTAGTTCCGCGACGATATAAATAAACTACTCAGTTATGTGCGGTATTCTGCATATATACATTTGTACTCTTACGTTTGCGCTTACGTGTTGCCTTGCTCGATTTTCATGATTATCTCAAAACCCTCGAATACGAAAAATAAAACTTTTCCTCTCAATTTTCAGTCGTCACACGTCAAATTACATAGAAAAACAACTTTGGTAACTGCAAGAAAACTGCAGAGTTAAAAATAATTATTTCTGGAAAATTGTTGCAAGTTGTAGGTCTGTCCAAAAATTATTTCAAAACTTGTTTGAAAATACTGTTTGAGAAAAACGAATCCTCATTTTGTTGGAAACCAATCATTTGTGTCGATGAATGCCCCATTAGGGTCTGACTGAACGATCAATCTGGATGACCAATTATGGTGCAAGACTGGGACCACAAAAAAGACCCATCATTAAGCCATCATTAACCCATCATCAAACTAAAAACTAATTCCGTGTTAAAATACGTAGTCTAAAAAGCTTATAATGTCCTGCTAAAAGTGTTTTTCTTACAAAAGTCACTAGCGAATGACCCAATCCAAACAAAAGGCTCGAAATTCCTTGGTACCATGAGGAAATAAAGTGTGCAACCACCGGTCGGCTCGGAGTTAACGACTTATAAGAAACTCTCCTCGTTATAAACGTTCGTTACCGTTTCCTATTTTTAGACCTCTTCGGGAATAACGTCAAGGACGAATTACGAAACGCTGATCGAATGAAAAAACACTCGGGTTTAGACTCCGTGGCCTCCGATCGATCATGTCCTAGCTATTTTCATATCACGCGCTATTGAAAAATGCAAAACTTGGTGGAGCATTCAATTAAGCGACAGCGATTTTTCACGAAAATCGGGAAAAGAGGATTCATGGTTGGGCTTTAATTGCTCACTTATTCGACATGATTCTTGAGCTTGTAAGTGTTGCATGTGAATTATAACTTGGCATCGTGGAAGATAGGAAGATTGTTGGTGATTGATTTGTTACACGCTAAAATAAATAAAATTTTCTTCAGTAAATAAGAATCCAAACGAAAAACCAAAATGAAACATTAATTTTCTAAGAGTGAAAATCAATAAAAAAAAATGAATACACTTGGCCAGTTTGAAATAAAAACTTGGCAGAACAACAAACGATTTCCTGTTATAAATAACGAAAAAATAATAATTTTTCCTTACATTCTTGCATTTAGCTTCGTTATAAATTATGCACATGCGAAAACAAAATGCGTTTTTAGTTTGCTTAATGTATGAGCGTGTACGATATCGGTGTTGGTGCAACTTATAAATAGCATCATCGCATCGAACTCGTAATGATGTTATAGGCGTTTTTTGCTATCGCAAACAATTTCGCGTCACATCGTTAAGCGACTATTTTTACATGGCATTTTGCATCACTTTGTTGATTGTACAATAAAGCCGTTAAAAATTTGAGCTGAGCACAATATACAGGTACTGCATTTTTTAAAAATTCCCTAAAATAAGTAGAAAGATTTATGTACTCTTTATTTTTATTCTGACAATTGACGAAAATTTTAACAAGTCAGTAATAATAATTCTATTTTTTTTTTATAAAACTGTATTAATTTTTTAGTGATTTTCATGCTTTTTTTCATGCTAAATTAAAATTGATATTCTCCGTCTATTGCAAAAATTTTTTTCAAAAAACTCAGATTTTTATCATTGTTGTTACTTTAAAACAAAATAATGAATTATTAAACACTTTACTGAAAATTTTAAGTGGAAATCCAATTGATATTCCGATAATTGGAAAATCAATTGGAAATTTTCTACAGGGTTTTGACTGTTATCAATATTATTTACTTAGCGAACAATTATTCAATAAGTTAATATATTATTATTTTTTTTTTATTCTCAATAGGTTTTTAAAATTTCACATCTTCATTTTTTCTGTGATTTTGATGTGTTATACATAGCCATTATTTTTTTATAATTTTCCGTATAGACTTAGAAAGTAGCATTGAAAATGTTTAAATCAATGAAACTAACATTCATGAACAAATAAAACAGAAAAAGTGTTAAGTAACGGAATAATTATTATCAGAAAACAATTCTTTTGATGAATTATTGATATTCAATTACATACTTGAACAATCGTGATTATATAAAAATAAATTAATAACAGCAAATAATTTTTTGTCAGTTTGGAGTAAACACACAAAATAATAAATAATTCATATATTTCCTTATAATACTGCAGATTTTCACTGCAGTTTTATTAGCGGAATTTCTCATTTTTCAAGCATTTCAGAAACTTATACAAGGTTTTTTATAATTCACGAAAATCATGGATTTTTTATAGAAACTTTTAGAACGATTTTCCCTTTGTCATTTTTCAAAAAACTCAAAATCACAAAAGTTATTTCAACCAAAAATTTGAATAATAAATTCATTTTCTTGAAAATTAGGGGTTGACACCATAGATCCAAATTTTCTCCATATTTTTCGGAGTCAAAAAATCTTATCCCACTTTTTACAAAATTCAAAATCAAAAAAGATATTCGTCTTTGAAATCTAAGAAATCTGTTTAAAATTTGTGACCCGATTATTTTGATCGATTTTGAGTTTCGTGGAAAGTGAAAAAGTATAATTCGACTTAGAAAAATATGTAAAAAATTTAGATTGATTTCTGTCTGTGTCGTCAACCCCCAATTTTCAAGAATTGGTATATATTGGCAAAACTCGCAGTACTATATTTTATTCGATTCTAAATAATCTCCAAAGCCCATCCAAATGTCAATTTTTGAGGTTAGAATTGAATAAAATAATATACATATATTTTACATAACTCGTTTAATATAAGGATTTCCGCGAACTGTGAAACACCCGGTATAGTCAAAATCGAAAGTCATTATAATTTTATTAATTCTAACACTGCCAAATTGAAAATGGGAATTCGAAAATCCTCATTTCTCAAAGAATGGTATTATTGTGTCAATGCGTTAATGGGCATTTCTTAATGAACCGAAAATTAAATGCAGTAGAAAGTCTAGAAACCAGCAGAAACCGGGAACCAGGGTAATCGGGAAACTTGGTTCTTCCCTGCGTTGTTTCGGCTGCACTCGGCACATCTCGGAACATTTCGGCTTTACTCGGCTCTGTTCGGCACTGCTCGGTTATTGCCGGTTATCGATCAGCTGACAGCTGCTCAATTGAGTTCAATATTGACACGAAAAGTCAATTTTTTTGTTGTTGATTATTATTGCTAGGCTGCAATGCGTTTAAATAATTGCAATAATTTCGAAGATATTCCTATCTGAGTTTTGGCATTTCTCGTCGTCTCTAAACGCGTCAATAAATTCCGCAACATGGACGACGCAACGTATTTGAAGAGGTCTGTGTTATAGATAAATATTAGAATTATTTATTATTCGCTCCTTTAACGCTGATGAAATTTGTAATTTCACACATTTTTGGTGTACGAAAAAAAATTTAACGGTTTGTTAGTAAAGTCACTGTCATAGAAATTTCATAGTAAACTATGAAAGTTCGAATAACTCATAATGTCATGAAACATGAGAAAGTTATTTAGGATAAAATACTGCAAATGACATTTTAATTTTTATATCAATATCTAGTACAATTTAACATTTTAAAATTGTTTAGAATATGTTTTTATCTACTTCATTTCACATACATCATGTCATATATAAGACGCTTAAAAAATAATATTCATAAGTATATGAAAATATATTAAAAAGTAAATTTCAGTGGAAATTATTACTAATAAATGTTGACATGCATATAAATATTATAACCATTCATAAGCTTTATGAATTATTATGAAAATAATGATGCAAATATTGATAATTTATCATTATAGTAAACGAAAATAAATTTTTGATATTTTTACAAATTGCTATTTTGCAAAATTGATTTTATACAGACTGAATTGAAAAAATTTAACAATGCTACATCGTATGCTTAATATATAAAAATTAATAATAAACTAACATAATATAAGGTACTAATGTTATGGATTATAATAATAAATATTTAATTTTGGTTGAAATTTATAGTATGAAAACATAATGTAATATACTATAAATTAAAATGATATATCGTTCGCCTAATTAATAATAAAAAATCCTATTATTATAGAAATTTATATCAAAATTCTTGATATTTTGTAAAATTTATATTATGCAATGTTACTTTAATAGAAAATATTTTCAAAATGACACATACTACGCTTAATAAACGATAGAAAAATAATAACATAAATACTAATATTAATAATAATTATTATCAATTGAAAAACCCTCTTCACTTTCTTCTTCGCTCCTTATTTATTATTAATTCATATCCCAACGATCATCTTGGAGCCAATCCTCTCAAACTG
>JAPYZL010170696.1:0-26942 GCA_030522825.1 Platygaster orseoliae
TGGGGATTACTTTGAAGGGGACAAAATAAATATTCATGAATAAATAAATAATTCTTGAAAAAACATGAAATTCGCGATACTTTTTGAACAAACCTCGTATGTCAAAAAATACTCCTTTCTTTTTCCGTATATATTTTCATGTTTAGTTAAAAAATATATACCAATTTTTTATGTACACCGTCACTTGCCATACGTATTGTCATTTCATGAGTGTAAGTTATTATACTTATGATTGAAAGTAACATATTTATGAAATGATCTTGATTTATCTAGTTGGCAACAATTTTTCTCGTCCTCGCATTGACGGACTGCCAATTCTGAAGGTAAAAACAAATACGTCAGTAATTTTCCAACTAGTCAAAAATTTTGTGTCAGGAAAATAGTACCACAATCAAATTCAAGCTAAATTTCATGATATTCTAGCTGATTACTTTGAACTTTAAACGAAAACATTGTCAATTTTATTTCATAATACCCCTAAACATATTTGTCATCAAAGTAATTGTTTATACTTTAATTGGCATCAAAATCGTCATACATAATTATTCGCCCATTTTTATTAGTACAATTATTTTTCAGTTGTCTTAGGACATCATGAACTGGATATTTTGGCTCTTGATTTAGTTTCTCTGCTTCATAGAAACAGAAGAGATCTACCGATGTTCAGTGCGTACAATATTTCACACTTACAGGAAAAAGCTCTCAGTTTACAGTATTTTTAACCAGATGTTTTGAATTCGGTTTTTTTATTACACGTCAGTAGATTAAATTTCATGATTAGTATGAATTGTTTTATTTATCTAATTTTAGGACTTCTTGGGAGATTGTACGCACCCATCGGGATCACCACCCTATAATCCATATGAAGATCCATTCATCCGAAGAGTTATAGAAAATATACGAAAAAAATACGGGATACAACCGAACAATCGAGGGAACCAACCAAACAAAAAAAGGAACCAACTTAACAAGGAAGGGAACCAACTGAACAACCAAGGAGACGAACTAAACAACCAAAAGAACCAACCAAACAACCAAGGGAAACAAACTAACAACTAAGGGAGCCAACAGTATATCGGAAGAATGGAATAGATGTATATCACTCTACCAACATTTCAATATATCATATATTTTAATCAACAATATTTCAGTTCAATAAAATAATACTTCAGAATAATAAAAGTCTTATACATGTTTTTTCAATCCTGGTCCTGTTATAAAATTCATCTTAATAAAAATTACAGTATTTCGTCTGTACGAAATAATATTTTCATTTAATAACACTGCAGAAAACCTGCGAAAAGAGTACATGAATCGAGAAAATCGTAGTACCAAGTTTTCCATGCCTATTTTGAATATTTCAGAAAATCCTTTTTCACAATTCTTAGACATTCGGAACTCAACGGCGCTGTATTGAATTTTTTTTTCCAAGTTGAAAAATAATTCTGTTGAGACAGTAATCGAGAAAATTTTTTCAAGTTCTAAAAATATTTATTGTCACGCTATTCCTTTACTTTCGTTAGAAAAATGTGTGAAAGAATTTTTAGTAATATTTTGACAATGTTTAAATTTTTTATTTACCTTTTCGAATCACAAAATGCGAGAAGCAGAATTATGAAATTTGATTTTATTTTTTCATGTTAGATTTTTTTTCACCGAGATCCTTGCCTAATGAAGTTTTATTTAACTATTAAAAAATACCATGACTTAAACATATTTTTAGATATTCTGTAGCTCTGTAGATTAGATGTAAACTATTATTACATCTCATTCGTAATATGTGAACTTTTTGAGCATTTGTAGTGAATTCGTTGATATTCCTAGCATTCTAGTAATAAATAAATTTCAACGACTACCTAAAATAATTGATTACTTTTATTATTATATCTTTTAACCATACATTTTTGTTCCTCTTGAAAAATAATTAACATACTAATGAATTCCAAAACAAAATCATCACTTTTCAATAAGTTAATATATAAAATACTTATTAATCATATAATATAAGAATAATATAATATATCAATAAGAAAACAAAAATAATTTTCAAAAACAAATCTTCTATCAGAAAACAATATTGCAAGTTCAACTCAACAATCATATCCAGAACTTTTTTATTATATTCTTCATAACCAAATCACACGTCAAAACATTTGATTTTTGTTTTGGTCGATCATTGCACACCTTAAACCGAAAAAGAAGAACACCACATATATTTCACAACCTTAACCCCACCCCCATTCAGCCCCTCGTCGCCCTTGCCATATTCCGAAGAAAATCCTAGATCCTCCAATGTTTACGACTCTATGAAAAACATCTAACACCACGCAAAGCCGACTCATGGCAAAGCAATCCCGAAACTGGCTGTACATTATAACTTCGACCACGAAGTTGCTTGAAATACTTTTTTTCGCGGGGTCAAAAGCGCAGTTTCGTCAATTTAACGTAACTGCGCGAGCTTTTTTCGGGGAAAAACGCGGTATCAGTATGGGCCGAAAGAGACAATTTGGAAAGTCTCGGGCAAGTGGATTTTCCCTCGTTCTGGACTTTCTCGGCCGCGAGTGCATGTTGTACTTGCGAGTGCGGTTTCCCTGATCCCGCAGGATGAGCCGCGGACTTAGTGCTAAAACGTGGCGAGATTTACGCGGAAACTTAAGTTGCAACTCGAGATTTATTACGGTTTTCCACTATCGACTCTTTCTCGTCTCCGGTGGATACTCTGCATTTTTATGCGGTTTTTTATCCGTCACGATCGGATCTTGCGCTCTGGAAATTATTGGCTATAAATGCAATGTTGCCAAGTCTGGACATTGAGTGACAGGTTTTTTTATTCATTACGAATGTAAGGTTCCGTACGTAAAATGATGAAATTATTCCGATGTAAATTTCTGAGAGATAATGAGATTATCGGCAGTCGAAATAGAATAAATGATTGTTTCATGTGAAAATAAAAAAAAGGGGTAATCAGGTAGATAAAAACATACATTTAAATTGAAAAGGGCAAAATTTTATTGTATGCTTGTATCACGTGATCATTAATTTTACGTCAAATTTGAGGTGACGATTATAGCAAATTATAAAATGTTGTTTCACATTTTAAAAAAATATGGATTTTGAAAATATTTTTACAACTGTGGTTCTATCACTGAATACATAAATACTAATTTTCAAAAATCATACATGAAAATATTGCGAATAAATGATGAAATGAGTTAAAATCATTAGAATATATTCACTGAAATATTAAATGAATGTTTTTATGTAAGAACTCGAAATTTAAAAAAGTATGAATTCTATACATTCATTCACTTAAATTACAATAATTTTTGCTTTACTTTTTTTTTATGAATTTTTGGCTAGGATCACGTTGAAAATAAAAATCAGAGAAATTGTTTTGTACAAACACGAGTTTGTTGAACATCACAGAATTCCGTATCCTGGATTATTAAATTTTAAAAATTTGCAAAGAAGTCGAAAAAAATACTAAAGAATTTATTTGATCATACAAGCTTTGTAGAAAAAAAAGTATATACATATTATGCTATAGAATTATATGTGAAAAATGTTTTCTGAAAAATCTGGAACAACGATTCTAATGAATCGTTGAATAATAAATAATTAATACTGAGATATTCACGATGCATAAAATTTCGATTTCTACAGCATCAAAATATTAATATGGATTTGAAAAATACAAAAATATAAGAAAAGAAAGGAAATATGAAAATCGATAGTTTTAAAAAATTAAAAGGTATAAGCTAAATTTTTCAGAAATTTATAAAGTCACCAAAAATCTTTTGAAATTTTACTTAAAGAGCTTCGACTTCTGTTAATTTATAAAGTTATAAAAAAATTTTTAAAAATATCATAAAATGTTAAGAATTTCTGAAAAATTGTGTAAAAACAAGAAAAATGCAAGAAATACTGAAAAACTCCTAATACTTCAAAACTATGTAGAAATCTTTTACTGGTAAATTTGACAAACCTTGAATCTTAGAGTATATCATTTGAGGTATCTATATAGAAATTTGAAAATACCAGAAATATTTTCCAATTGTATAAATACGAAAAGAAATTGAAAAATAAGCAAAATTACTGGAAAAGTCTACAAAAACTACTGTCTTCTAAAAATACTCAAAATCGTTGTATACTATAGCAATGTATTATAGGAATATAAAAACACTTGAGAATGCAATCAACTTTTGTGAATAACATAAAAGGCCAAATTAAAAAATCTGAGACATACTTATTATCTGTCTCTAGATATTATTTTCCTAAAAATCTAGAAAAATATTGAAAATATTTAGGGCCTGAATTTGAAGAGTATCGAATTTTTAAAAGCTGTATAAAAAATTTTACCTCGAATTCATAATACTTATAATACTTAAGACATTATCTTTATAATATTTTATGATTGCGGCGAAATCTGTTACAATACTTTAAAACATTACAACTTTTTTTACTCCATCATCAAATTGTATAAATCTCTATAAAGTAATTCATTCAGTATCCTCTAAATCTAAAAAATATTAAAAACTTATGTACCCATAATTTTCTTATAAAAAAACATATAATGTATTGGTAGTTGTAAAACTTTGATTCATCAGGGATCAAATTTTAGAAAGCTACGAAAAATTCATAATGATATACATACTGAAAAAATGTACAAAACACTTACAGTATTCGAAAAACAATCTTTTAATTACGTTAAATACATGTATGTATTTAAAAACTGAAAATTTAGTTGATTATTTAACAAACTCATCGTACATAAAAAACCAACATTTCGTCCTTCATTGAGAACAATTTCCAGAACTTAATATCACAAAAAATATATTATCTATTTAATATACATAATGAGTTAATAATAAATAACAAATTTGTCAAATAATAAGCTGAATTTTTATTTGTGTACTTGCTGATTTAAACTAAATACGACGAATTCAAATTCACTTGTATATAAAAGAAAAATAGACAAGTCTTACGATTGGGGTGAATCCACAAGGACGAATATTGTCTCTGACAGCTCAACTTGCCAAGTAAATTCTATATTTCAATTAGTTTTCGAGCACGTGCAAGCACGTGTCCTCTATTGCTCACGCTCGTCCATTCGCGTTCATATGGGCGTAATTTCAACACTAACCTTCAGCGATATAAACGCGTTTCACACTTGTGCAATTTCATTTAATATAAAAGACAAATGGTGTTTATTGAATGTACATAAATATTCGTCCCGGAAATTCACCCTGTTCAAATTTACTTTTCAACTAAAAACAAAAGTAATAGTGTTTTTTCACTTTTCAATCACGTGTATTTCGATCAAAGTCACTCTGTTCAACCCTTTTCCAAGTGTTGAAGCGATAATTTTATTTGCGGAATTGATAAATCGCGGGGAATAATCGTATTGCTGAACCCGGTGTATGATTGTAAGAACATATGTTTGCACATTCTCGTAATGTATACAAAGCTCCTCGGTCACAATGTCGTACAGCATATTAACGGCTTAGTCGATAAGCCATTTATATTACATTTTTCCCTCTATGGGGTCTCTTAATCTGATGGGGATGTTAGACCATAACGCTGAGGGCGCTAGTGATACCCAAACTATCCTTGTAACTCAAAAAACATATTTTATTATGGCTCAGGGGCGGCGGAAAATGTGGGGATAATGGGCAGAATTAGTAACTGGAAAAATTCTGGATTGTGGTTATACTGGAGCGTCAAATCTTCACGGTTTTGTGAAATTGATAGACTTTTTTCACGATTCCAGATTGTTTAAAAAAATTTTCAATTTATTGCCTGATTCTATACCATTTTTTCACAGTTTTTATTTCTCGTTAATACTTCTTTTATTGCAAATGAAATTCTTAAAAAATTAAGAAATTCACAAACGCTGCCAAGTTTCAGAATATTCTATTACATTGTGAATAAAATTGTTGGGTTCATAATAATAAACATTGATACAGTAAGAAGATAATGAGTTCGAAAAATAAATTATTTAATTAAAAATGTTTAAAAATATAAAATAATGGAGATAGGTGAAAAAAATATATACTTCTTGAAATCTAGTAAATGAAACAAACAATTTTCTGCAAGTTCTCAAATTTGAATAAAATTCAAAATTCAATTGTTTGAAAAATTTTTCAATTTATTCTCTGATTCTATACCGTTTGTAACACAGTTTTTATTTCTCGTTCTTATTTTTTTTTTAGCAAATGAAATCCTTAACAAATTTACTGTTTTATCTACTGTCATGTATTCAAACTTTGCCAAGTTTCAGAATATTCTATTATATTTTTGAAAAAATTTTTAAGTTAATAATAATCAAAATTTAGACAGTAATAAAATAATGCGTTGACTCAATAATAATGAGTCTGAAAAACAAAGTTGGTAATAAAAAATAAAAAAGATAGAAAATAATTACGATACGTGAAAATAGTAAATAAACTTCTTGAAATCTATTTATTAAAAAAAATAATTGTCTGCAAGTTCTCAAATTTTGTTAAAATTCAGGATCACTTATTTCACTAATTCAATTATAATAAAAAAACCATGATTAGGACAGCGAAAAAAAAATATTAAAAAAATTATATTAGCTTAGTGGTTAATGAAAAAAAAACACATTTTGGAAAATATTGAACATTTCAGAAACACTGAACTTTGGAGCATCAAATTCTAGAAAATTGAGACAGAAATCCTCATAAAAATATAAAAAAGTATTTTCAATTTTGAACAAATTGAAGAAATACTGAAAGTATTAGAATTCTATGAAAGAAATATATATGAAAAATCTGAACAAATACATACGATCTATGAAACTCGGAATTTCAGACATTCGTTTTTTCAAAAAACGTTTATAAAAGTCTATGAAAATACTGAAAATTTATAAGAATACTATATAGAACGCTACAAAATCTCGTGAACTATTTCAAATTCACGAAAATATTTAAAAAATTCGTAAATATAATTTTCCTAGACATCTTGAAAAAAACTGGAAATTTATTGAAATCAGAATTTTAGAGTCTTAGACTATCGAACTTTGGAAACCGATAGTAATCTTTTAAATTTTTCAAAAAGCTTCCTGAAATTCAATGCTCTATAAATCAAAGTATTCTAAAAATTTCAAATATTCAACGGATTTCTGAGAAAATTATATCATGACAGATTTTTTCTTTGTTTGTTTCCAACTACAATATTTCCAAAAATTCAGGCATTATTCATTTTCAACTTCACCAGCTCAATCTCTAATAATTAAAAAACCTTCAACTACTAAAACATTTTTCAAAATTTTATTCCTTCATTAATTAATTTTTAAACATCAAACATAAAAAATTTTCATCATCACAAAAACAACTACTATTTACTTTCTAATATTACAAATCGAACATCGAAAATCCTCCATCGATTTTTCGTCACGTCGAAGGTAAATCACGGGAAACTTTTAAAATATAGGATCCACCCCAGCATAAGTTCAATTAAGAAGCATGACTGACCAAGCCTCGGAGTCTCAAATATATTGGCAATGACTCGCGCGTAAACATGCATTATCGATCTGGACATAACTTTACCGTGACTGAGGGATGTTCACCAAAGGTGCGTCCACACCACGCGGGGTGAGGGGGGAGGGGGGAAAGGGTGAGCTAAAGGGTGTTGTTCGTGTTTGCCCGGAAACACGCAGAACATAGAATCATCCTTCAAAGCGTGACTTACGTGTTTGCCGAGCTGAGAGCTGAATTCTCGCGTATTCAAACAGCGAATCGCAGCTTGAATATAATAAAATTTGCTCATTAATTAGCTTAAACTGCATGCATTGATAGTAAGACATAAATAAAAAAATTTTCGACGAATAATTGGAAAATAGAATAGTATTTTGATGTTGGAGAAATATGTGACAATTGCAAAGCTTTTATGTATATAATAATTTCAGTATCATTTTGTATCATTCAAAAATTTTTGTTGAGAATAATATGAATAATATATGTAAAACTGTGATTAATCATGATTTTTCTGTTAATATTTGCGCAGTGAAAGATTTTGAACTTTACTTTTTATCGGAATTTCATCTGTTTTTGTGCATTTCCAGAGAAATATTAAAAAATTTCAAGAAATAAAAAAAAAAATTAATTCTCATGAAATCAATTCTTAAAATCCACTCTCGTGTGAAGAAAAAACGTTTAAAAAATTTCTTTTAAAAACACTGCATTCAAGAAACTATTTTCTGCAGCACCAATTCATTTAGAATTTTCCGAAATTCCTCGAAAACATTTCTCTTCGCCCTGATCGAAACAAAATTTTCCCCAAATTTTCAAACATTCATTTTTAATTTTTTACAGAATTATTTACTTTATATTTTTAAAAATTCTAAATAATAGACGATTCTAAGAGCTAATGTAAGAAAACATAAATCAGTCAAGAACTAAGCATTTCAAATAGTCAAAATAAAATTTTTTCCCTAGTGCATAATAAATAACATCAAATGGGTCTATTTTTGCATAATTTTGTTAATGAATTTCAACGTTTGTCAAAAAATTTTCACCATTTCCAAGTCAACGTTTCTGTACATGTATCTGTCGAAATTGCATTATTTAAAAAGTGGAATTTGGCTATTTACTATATCTTAGAGAATTAGTCAAAAATTGATCATTCCATTATTCAAAATTAATTTTTTTAACTAGTTCATATTGCATGAAATTGAATCAGTCAATTTTTTCACCATTTTATTAGTCGATTTTAACTTTTGTCCAAAAATTTTGACCATTTCCAAGTCAACATTTCCACACATTCTTTTATTCAAATAGTAGAATTACACTATTTGCTTTTTTTGAGATAATGACCATTTCAAATAGTAGTAATAAAATATTTCACACAGAGCATATTCAATGACATTGAATCAGTCAATTTTTTCACAATTTTATTAGTCAATTTCAACTTTTATCCACAAATTTTGACTATTTCCAAGTCAACATTTCCACACATTCTTTGAAAAAAAATTGAATTTCACTGTTTGCTATTTCTCAAATAATTGGTCAAAAACATTTCAAATAGTCAAAATAAAATTATATCCCAGTGCATATTGAATGACATTAAATCAGGCAATTTTTCGATCATTTTATTAGTCACCAATTCCAAACATTCTTTCTTTAAAATTTAGATTTTAATATTTGCTACAAGGGCGTTCAGAGCTTCTTCGGGACCCGGGGCACAAAATTCGTCCCCCCCCCCCTCTGCCCAAGATTCCAAAAAAGTTGGAAAAATTTTCACAAATACAAAAATTTTCGAAGTTTACAGATATTTTCAATTTTCAGTCTCAAGCACATTGTACATGTCAGTAATTTTCAACGATTTTTAAGTTTAGAAAGATTTATAGAACATTAAAATTTATGGAAACCTCAAAACTTTGATAATTTTTGAATTTCTAAAACTTTCAAATTTCGATTTTTCCCAATGTAAAACATTTGATTAATTGATAATTTTCTCCGTTGCCTAAAAATTAATAATTTTCAATTTTAATTTTTATTAATTTTGGATAGCGATGTAAATTTAAATTTCAGAATAAAAATTTCGAAAATTCTTGACATGATAAAATTTCTGAAAAAGAATCTTTGAAATTTTTGGACTTTAAAACTTCCAAATTTTATTTTTCGAGTTTTGAATTTTTGATGAGTTTCCAATTTTTTTTTATTGACATTGACAATCAAGTGTTAATTTCGATTTTTTAAATTTTGAATTCAAATTTTAATTCGAAATATCAAAATAAAAACTTAGGAAATTTGAGAAATTTCAGAAATAAGTAAATTTTAAGAAATTTTAAAACTTGAGGTTTTTTTATTTATAAAATTGTAAAACTCTAGAAATGAAAACGTTGAGAATTTTTGACATCTTGAAGAATTTTGAGAATTACGATACTCCGGGAATCCTTACATAGTCTTTAATTTCTAAATTTGAATTTCGAAAAAATAGAAAACTTTGTGAAAATTTCAAGATTACCATAAATTTTGAAAAATATTTGCGTCAAATTCAATAATTTTTAAACTTTTCGAATATCTATAACTTCAAATGTAAAATACATTAAAAATATCAGTAATCTTTAACAATTTTAATATTTTGGAAAATTTCTAAAATAATGAAATTTTCGAAAATCCAAAAACTTGGAAATTTTTTAGATTTTTGGATTTATGTAACTTACAAATTTGATCTTTTTGATTTCAAAATTTTGAATTTCATTGTGCTGTTTAAACAGAAAACTTATTATAATTAAAAGGGATTTAATGCATTACAATATATGTAGTAATATAAATATTATTGATTTTCTTAAAAATTGTCGTTTATCCCATGATTTCCACAAAATCGTCGTTTACCCAATGGTGATGAACGCCCCTGATTTGCTATTTCCTACAGAACTACTCAAATTTCACATGGAATACCTCAAATTATACTAATTCAGCCTGAAAAAATTATATCCTCAAATAAAATCCTTGTCTTCCAAGGATAAGGATTCGAGAAAAATTTCATAGACATTCCCTGAACCAGAAAAAGGATCCCCATCCGAATTCACCGTTACAAACATTGTTTAAGCAAACGTCTCAGCTCTTGTTTCCCGTGCCTCAACCCCACTTGGTCCTCGTGAGACGAGCGGGAAAAATCTTTGATGTGGAAACGTCAGAAGTGGCAGGCGCCGGGGCGATATTGCCGAGCGATCGTCTAGTAAATATCGAAGCCCAGGTTATAGCCGGCTTCGGTGGACCGTAAACAGAAGCATTAAATTTTATAATATTGCGCGCTACGCCTGCCTGAATTCCTTCCTCTCCCCCGAACTCGCCCCGCTTTTATTGCCTATTTACAGAGGAAACTGCCGCTAAATTAACTGCACGTTGCCGTATACATCCACGACCGTATATCGAGCAATACCACAATAAACCCTTTCACGTCGTTAAAAAAAGGATCATAAATCCAAGAGTCGTTGACATCTCTTGGGCACTTTGTTTAGATACTTACGAATGCACGAGAGATGGACGTTGGCTAATTTCGCGCAGGGATTTTCGTAACTTGGGAATATACTGGAAGACGAGAATACATGGGGTTAGAGAAGTCATATTTTCGAAGGAAGATGCTGATTTGATTGATTAAAGGAGGTTATTTTCGTGCTGTTTGTGTATTCGAGAGATCTTAGAGATGTATGAAGTGGATAATATTGTTGTAAATCGATGGGTGGAGAAATGAAGAAGCTTGGAATAAGTTTGAGAAGTGGTTTTTTAATGGCGTCTCGGGGAGAAAGAATGGGAGATGAATGTGGGGATGGTATCTATTATGCATATATTTTTTATGCATTCTTGCCTTTTTGTATGAATTTATTGTACATGCAGATTTTTGTGCAGCGGTCGATTGTGCATTATTTTTTGTGAAAATTAAAATTATAAGTTGCCCTTTATATATACAAGAAAATAGTTTGAACAGTCGATGAAAAATCTGAATTGAATCCTCAGTGATTTGGTTATTATAATTTGTGGCAGAATTCTTTGAAGAATCAGGAGTTTCTTATAAGTATTCCGTTTTTTATGAATAAATATTTTTATTTGATTATATCATAATTTTTTATTATTTTTAGATAATGTAGTATTACGAAAAACAATTGTCATCAACTTAACATTATTAGGAAAAGGTAGAATTAGGAAATCTAACGTAATAATTAATTTTTTACGTTCATTATGGTATTGAAAATCTTCTCACAAACTTACAGTTTCTATAAAATTTCAATACAAATTTACACTATGATACATTATCAGGAAGGGTTTATTGAAAAAAGCTGTCTTAATATTATTTTCTTAAACGTCTATTAAATAAAAACAATTTTATAACCCTTTTCTTCTTAGAGTATCAAATTTACAATAAGCAACATAAAAATTTGAAAATACAGAAAACTCTACAAGTTGTATAGATAATAAAAAAATATGAAAAATACTTGAAGTATTAAAGAAAAAAATTTCAACCTTTGTTACTCGAAAATTACGAAAATTTATTCACATTATATTTTGAAAATGTATATAAAAATGTTCGACTCTGAACTACAAAATTTATACAACTATGAAACAATGAAATTTGTGACATTTCGAAATCTTAGTATCGAAACCAGATCGTCAAAGTTTAAAAATCATAAAATCTCAAAAGAAATGAATGTTTTAAGTATTTCAAATATTTCTCGAATTTCTGTATTTTATGTTAAGTATAAAATTTTGTAGTATTTTTGGTGTTACTATAGATTCTTTGCATATCTATAATTCACTTCCCAGATTTTATGAATTTTACTATAAAGTATTTTAAATTTTTTACTATTTTGCGTTATTAGTATTTTCATGGACTTTTATTTTAATTCACTCGTAGGTTGTTTCGAATTCGATGCACAAGAATTATAATTTCAATTAATTCCTTTTTTTTTTAAAATGTGTCGAAAAATTAGATTCACGGGAATTTGGATATTTTCGTACATTTTTATGAGTATTTATAAGATATTGTAGCGTTTCATAGTTTTTTGAAGATTTCTAGTATTTTTCTAGATTTTTTTTCCGATGCTCCAGAGTTCAAAGTTTCTTAGATTTTCAAAATTTTCGTCGATTCTACTTTTTTTTTATAACTAGTTAAAAACAACAATTGCTCAAATTAATATTTTCTACGCTATTGCAAGCGAATATTTATAATTATAATTTCCTATAATAAAGGTTGATATCATTTTTGCTTTAGTAAAATCAAAACTTCTTAATGCTATTTCAATTTGAAAAAAAAAACGTTCTTTCATATAATTACAGAAATTTTAGTATTTCCAAAGAGTTTATTTATAGTTCGAATCACTTTTGAAAATTTCCATAAATTGTTGCCTGAATTTGTAGAATTCCAAGCTGCAGAGTTCAAAGTTTCTTACATGTTCCGAATTTTCGTTAATTATAATTTTCTCTCATCTCTCAGAGAGTTTAAATGATTTACAACATTTTTTTTTACGTTTTTATAACTAAACATTTATCATCATGATTCTTTTGAAACCAGAATTCCTGTTATTCTAAAGTTAATGGAATCAACAACCCAGAATTTTCTCAAAACTTGAGAATTTACAGAAAACCATTCATTACATCTTCTAAATTTCAGTAAGTACAGTTTCGAAAATGTTCATTATTTATCATTCTTATTTTCATTAACTTTTCAGAATCATCACTCTCAAGTAAACGAATCATTTTGTTATTGCTTCTATTTTCATCCATTTTCAAGTTCATTATTGTTTTTTTTTCTATTTAAACATTCAATAATAATTAACTTGACCATTTTTTTGGAACGGTTTAGTAAAATTTCAAATCCTGAATGCCATTGATATTTGAGAATTAACAGTTTCATATTTTTTTAAAAACAGTTTTTTTGTATAATTGTAAACATTTTTTTATTCTTATAGAGTTTGTTTATAGATCGAAACACTTTTCGATATTTTGATGAATTTTTGCCTGAATTTCTAGAATTTAAACCAGCAGAGTGCAAATTTTCTTACACGCTCTAAATTCTCGTTTATTATAAATTTCTCATATAAATCATAGGCTTTAAATGATTAACCTTTTTTTTCTTACATAATCCTAGCCAAACAGTTATTATCATGATTCTTTTGAAACTAGGATTCCTGTTATTCTAAAATAAATGGAATCAACAATCCTAAATTTCGTCCTCTAACTTTCAGTCAGTACATTTTAGAAATAAAAATTTTTTTTTTTTCATTGTTTTGTTCACTGATTTTTCAGAATCATCACTCTCAAGTTAATGCATTATTTTGTTATTACTTCTATGGATTTCCTTACTTTTTTGTTATTTGAACTTTTAGTAAAAATTAATTACACCATTATTTCGGGAAGGGTTTTAATAAATTATAATTTTTATTCTACGTTTCTCAGATCGAATCCTCACGAAATAATCTCATTCATAAGTGATTACTTCGGCAAGTTGGAAGACACCGATCCAGCTGGTCGACGAAATAGAGAGAAACATATAAAACACAAGATACGGGGTAGCGAGATAGCGGAGGAAGCGAGGTAGCGGCGTCACCGCGGAAATCAAGAGTAATGCCAACACGAAACTGCACTACCCCTCAGCCCTAGCCGAACCTACCCCGTCGTCCCTTCGAGTTACCCTTCATCCCACCCCCGCGTGCCACCCCCTCGCCCACCCCCGGGGAATAAGCCCCTTGCCTAGGGCTACCTTTCTACACAAAGGTAGAAATGGAAGCTCGCCCGAACCGGGACGCTGCAGGCTATTCTTTGCAACGACTTGAATTCTTTTTTCTGATAAAATGTTGATAATTGTAATTCTAAACGTTTTGGAAAAAAGGTTATCATAGTTTTTTCATATCTTTTGGCCAAATATGTAGGTTTTCAAATTATGAAATTTATTAAGTTGGGTTTCCTTTCACATTTTCGATGGGTTATTCGAGACATTGAATTAATGAGAGGAGTTGGCATTTTTTACATGTTTTTTTAGGTAGGGGATCGCTTTCTCTCAGATAGATTTTGCTAATATGAATCATTTTCTAAACAATTTTTTCTATGTAGTAATATCTTACTTTATCTAAAATAAAAATAGAATATAAAAGTAAAATATAAATAGAAAATCTGTGATATGTAAAGAAATATAATATGTAATATACAACAATATAAAATATGTGATATAAATATACAAAATAATTTCAATACGACACAAATTTTGTATTATATTAAATTTTCAGTTCCTTATATAAATATATAAAAAAATTACATTATGATTGTTTTAAAAATGTTACCTCCATTTTTACTGGATACGATACACAAATTTTAGAAAAGTAAATCATAAAGAGAAAAATATTCTAGGAAAATACATCGATTAGAAAAACCTAACTTTAGAAAAACAAATGAAATAGCAAAAAATATTTAAGAAAAATACGTGTAGTAGAAAAACATAAGTATAGAAAAAGTTTCGTTAAAATAATTTTTCTAGAAAAAATGGACCCTAATCGTTTTTGAAGAATTATCTCTAAAACAAGATATTATTTCATTTTTTGTAAATACTGTAGTTTGGCTTAAAATCAGAGTTGGAGAATTTTTTTATTATGTGTTTCATTCAAATTAGGTATCAGAAATTGGAATGTGCAAAGTTTTTCATAGTTTTTTCTCATACCTTTTGGGAAGACATGCAAATTTTTTAATTGAATGTTAAATTCTGAAGTTTCATTATAGAAAAATTTAATAAGTTGGTTTTCCTTTCATACTTTTGATTTGTTATTTGTAACATTGAATGTATGAGAGAAATACAAATGTCTCACATATTTTTATAGAATTATGAAAAACTGTTCATATCTCCAGAACAAGATATTATTATTTTTTTTTTTTGTGAATAGTGCAATAAAAAAAAGTATCAATCAGTCACTTAAATTATAAATAAACATAAGTATATTTGAATATAAATAGTTCACAAATAAATAAATTATCATTTAATTATATAGTAATAATAATAAATAAGTCACGATTTCTTCACATGAATTTACATTTTCTCGAGTGTTTAGTTCTATTTTTCGGCCAGAATAATGCAATTTTTGTAGGTAAATATTTACACATTTTGAAACTAAATTTTCTTCCTTAAATCATAAAACTTGACAGTCTCTCTATTGCAGGTACAAAAAAGCAGGAAACAATAATAATAGTATTTAATTTTTTGATACCAATGCAACATCTGATGGTTAGCCAACAAATTTTTACCTTAAAAAAAAAAAATTTTTTTTCATCATTCTAACCTCGAAATCGCAACTTTGAAACGATTTTACGGCTCTCATGATGAAAAATATTGTTCGCACTCGTGAGCTATCGCCAATTTTGCCTCAGCCTCAGCCGAAGGTTTTTGCCTCGCCTCCGGCTCGGGCAAAAACCTTCGGCCTCGCCAAAATTGGCTCTAGCTCCCGAGTACGAAAATAGCTATTTCAGTTCTTCCACCTCATTTTTCTAAAAACTTCCAGATTCTTGACGACTTAACAAAATTTCAGAAAGGCCTTGAAATTCCCAAATTTCATCGAAAAATCATCAGTAATTTAAAGCCATCCTGATTTTTAAACAAGAAATAAACATTTTGAATTCTCTCTATTACAGATACTAAAAAGAAGGAAATAATGATAATAAACCATAATTTTTCGATACCAATGCAGCATCCTATCGTTTGTCAAAAAATTTTTATTTTCAATAAAAAATTAAATGATCAACTTCCAGTTCTTTTACTTCATTTTCCTATAAAATTTCAGATTCTTGAAGATTTTACGAAATCCCGAAAAGACCTTGAAATTTCTAAAGTTCAACCTGAGGAAATCCATCTCTAGTTTACAAACATCCTGATTTTTAATAAAAAAAAATTTCAAATCCTCTCCATTGCAGATATAAAAGACAAGTAGAAAATCTAATAATTCTTAATTTTCCTACACCAATCCAAAATCAAATCGTTTCTCGAAAAATTCTACAAAATCTTCAGAATGACCTTGAAAATCCCAAATGTTCAACTTCGAATAATTCATCAGTAATTAAAGTTTATTCTAATTTTTTTTTGCTCTTTAATCTTTGTAAATAAAACACGCTCACTCGCAATTTCGGGAAATTCCCAATACGTTACATGCAAAAGTTGGGGAGAGGTATTTTTTCCAATCTGGTGTCAACCTTTCGGTAGGAAGAAAGTGAACTGGCTTTTTCCCAAATCCCGCTCGCGAAAATGCGGTCGTTCGTATGATCGGTCGCGTCTTACAGGTCCCTCGGGAACCCCCGAAACGTCTTTTAATATACACTATATCTCCAACGAGCTGCGGGATTTCCTTCCTTTCCTGGGCAGAAAAAAATTGTGGCTATGATCTTAAATCCATTGCTGGAACATTTCTAGATCAAGACGAACTGCCGTGTTCATCGTTCGCCACTTGGTACGAATTTTAGGCTGATTTACTCATATCTCGAGTAGTATTTTATATTGATTGTCAGGAAAAAAATTCTCTTCTTGAATACGGTTAAAAAGTAGAAATTTTTTTGTGAAAATGAACTTGGAAAAATAGTGCCTGGTTTAGGAGACGAAAAAATGAAGTTCACTTTTATTAAGAAGAGAAATTAAGTCGAATTTAGGTTGAAATTAGGGTTAAGATTATGAATAGTGAAAATACTGATAATACAAAAATCATAGAAGATCATGAAAATGAGTGTAATTTGTTAAAGTGTATTTACTTAAATCTGGAAGATTAAAAAAAAAGTATTCTTCCAAAACCTTCAGCACTTAAGCTTCTAATTACGAAAATTGTTAATAAAAAAATACTCCATACATTGCCAATATCGAAAAAATTAAAAAACATTACTAGTTTTGGGAATTAAAATACAAAAACTGAAACCTCAACGATTTGATAATAAAAAAAATCTAATTTCATCACACATGAATCGAAATTTACAAAAATTCAAAATGCGCATCTTTAAACACAATATTTTATGTAACTCAATAATTCCTAAATTAAATAAAAAAAATAAAAATATCATACATTCATAAATGAAGAAATTTCAGTTCCGAATCAAATACGAATATATACATACTTATTATTGCATTGTGTAATTTACTAGCCTGATGAAACATAGTTCAACAAACATCAGTTTTCTTATTTTATCATAAAAAATTTCAATAGTCTCTATAAAAATTCACTGCAAGAAATAATACCTCGTTAAAGTACCTGTAAAATCAAGTTTTCCGTACAACGAATATTAAAAAACTTTTTTTCTCTCGTTACGCAAAATCGTCCACAGAAATACTCAAAACCGATTTTTCAATTTTTTTATTAAAAAGTTCAGTATACCAGTATTCAAAAAAGATACTCTACTACAATATTACACATCCCATTCATACTAAAATTCACATAATTTCTCTCATCAGTTAAAAACATGGCCAACACTCAAAATCTCAAAAAGAAAAAAAAATTATCTATTGACTTAACTTATACCCTATACCTTCAATGACTAAACCAAATTTCGCTATACAGTTTCTCCAGTGACAAATGTCATCTAAAGACGATATTTTATCTATCTGTAATAATTTATCTAGTATCGTTCAACCAGTTGCAAAACGTATTAACTCAAACTACAGTATGCTATCAGTCACAAATGCAGGGAAAAACGACGTTATCATTCTGAAGTAATTTTTTTTTCATACCTCGGTAGCATGCTACTGGAGCACTTTCTGTTTGAGCCACAGATGCTTCTGAAA
The DNA here is from genome assembly GCA_030522825.1 of Platygaster orseoliae. Taxonomy (NCBI): domain Eukaryota; kingdom Metazoa; phylum Arthropoda; class Insecta; order Hymenoptera; family Platygastridae; genus Platygaster; species Platygaster orseoliae. The sequence goes on from JAPYZL010170696.1 coordinate 18,262, forward strand.
GTTCCAGTTACCATGGGAGTTTTCATCGATTGCTTCAGTTGAGAAACCCAACTTTTACCATGTGTTGCCGTTCAGCAAGAAGTTGGACGCCAGTTCCTCTTTTATTAGCGATGCCAATCTTTCCAGAGCCTGGTAAAATATTCAAAATTCGAAAAATTTCTGTAGAAAAGCCATAATTTCAAAGAGTTTTTTCAGATTTTATCAGGAATATTAATTCGTTATCATCACTGAAATAATAATTCTCTAGCTTTATATTCATTGTACACTTATGCATAAATTACGAAACTTATTCGTGATTTCCACGATTTGTATTAATTTTGACTGTTTACATTTGGTGCTTTTTAAATTAGTGTTACGTTCCTTGAACTCGATTATTGAAGAATATCTTAATCGTGCTTCAATTACATAAGGATTGATAAAAAAACTCATCGTGAACGATAAGAGAAAAAATTGTCTTGTCAGCAGGCATCACTCAAATTATCGAACTTTCTTCGAAAATGGAACAGATTGGCGATTTTTTCGTGACATGTGTTTTGTGTTTTCTAAGAGAAACTGTTTATTCAGATTTTGTGTTGTTTTTCTGAGAAACAATTACTTTCTCGTTTTTAAAATATCGTGCATTGAAATGAAAACGAATTTTTAATTTTGTTCGGTTTATTCTATGTAAGAACAAAAAAACTAATAACTTTGAAGTTATTATTATATTTTTTACTCTCGAATTTTTTGCAGTAATTACTTTGCAATAGATTTTGATGAATAATGATTGGGTTCTGGCAACAAAAAAATTAGTTCTCTCAAGTTGTGTTGAGACAGCACATATTTTTGCTGCTTCAAAAAATCCCTTTTTTCTCCTGAATTTTACAGTTTGAGAGTGAAAAAAGTTTGTTCAACTCACAAGGTGCATTTCAGTGGACGAAGCTTTCGCAAAACTCAGCCTCAAAGCGTTGCAGGGTTTGGAAGGATCGGCCATGAAGGCACTGCCAGGAGTTACGAGGACTCCATGGGCGACGCCGCGTTGCATGACCATTTTCCAAGTGTCTTTCACGCCACGAACTTTGATCCACAAGAAAAAGCCAGCACTTGGCAAATCAAAGTCAGCCAAGCCTAAAAATATATTGTTTTCCCTTTATTTTTTGTTCATTTATTATGTTAAATAGCAATTGTTTGGGAGGGTAAAAATTGTGCATAAATTTTTTGTGCATATATTTGTTGCGTGCATACAGTTTTTTGTAGAGCAGTCTATTGAGAATATTATAATTGCTTAAATTAATAATAAAACAATATCTTTCTTTATAATTATATCAATTTGTAATAAGTAACTTAAACGAATGCTTCTTAAGAATGCAATTATTGACAATAATTATATCATGATAATTTATTCATAATTATAAAATAAGTAATTGGAACATACTTGTAAATAATACTAGTACTTGATTGTTTTGCTGATATGTAACAATAGTGATTTTGATTTTTATAAAACTATTATACAAATTTGTATAAGATCGACCTTAAAAAATTCTTATAAGAAAAACTTTTCTGAAATACTAACCCCCTAAAAACCTATACAAAAAATTTTTCTTATAAAATCCTATTTTGTGTAGATATTTTCGAAAAATAATTTGTTCATTAAAAATATTTCTCTGCCTAAAATTAAATAAAAAAAAAATTTTTCAGTTCAAACAGTTTTTCTGAAAAAATATCTTTCAAAATTTTTCAGATTATTTATATTTTTTAACTTTTGTTGATGACATTGTTTTTAGAGTTTCCTTGATTTTTCGTTTTCTATGATGTTATTCTTTTAATACGGTTTTTTTTTCGAAAGATTTTCTGAAATATTTTATATTGAAATATTCAGTAAATAATGATATTTCATTTAATTAATTTTTTAAAGGATTTTGGAAATTTTTCATAAATGTTGGACTGGTTTTCATAAGATTTTTATAATGAATAACAAAAATCATAAGTATAAACTGAGTTTTAGAATATTTTTATAATTTTAATAAGAAAATTTTTTTATAGGGGTTTTATAAGGTCGACTTTATAAAAAACAGAATTCTTATAAGAAATTTCTCATTTTTCTGAGAATTTTACAATTTTTTTTCAAACCAAATCACTGATGATGCAATTCAGATTTTTGATCGACAAATTTTTTTCTTGTATATATGAAGGACGAACTATAATTTCAATTTGCACAAAAAATTATGCACAATCGACGGCTGCTCAAAAATCTGTATGTATAATAAATTTAAACAAAAAGTCAAGAATGCATAAAAAATTTATGCACAATAGATATCATCTTAATTGTTTTTGTGAGTGTCCTAGCATAATTACATTATAAATAATTCACAATTCTAGAAAATCAGGCAATCATTCATCCTGAAACTTTTCTGTCTAGATTTTCAATTAGCAGACTACAAAATTCCTTAACCCAAATTTTATTTGTTATTTTTTATTTGTTAGTTTCTCAGAGATTGCACAAATAAATACCTTGCAAATAATGTTCCGCAAGCCCCCCGATAAAGTCCCTCCTTTCTTTGTAAAACGCTCTTATGCCTCTGAAATGATTCATCAACCCTTCGTAGCCCCAAGAGCGCACAAGCTTATACAGTATCACCTAAAACAAAAGATAAGGATTGATATTTACGAAACGCCCAGTATCATTTGCTTGCCGATAAAATACGTTAATCTCGCGCTTGACACGCGTCGCGAGTCGCAACGAGCTTTTTTCACTCATTATAGACGCGCGAAGCTTTTTATCAAGTTGCGATACAGAAACGTTAAAGAAGCATGTCCGTGATTTTTCTCGCGTGTCCGTTTCTCGCGGAGTTATAGGTTAATGATTAATGAGGGATGATAAGCGGCTGGAACAATGAATCGCTGGGCGATTGAAACATCGAGCACACAAATGGAGATAAGTTTTATGTTTTATAATATAAAGTTAACATTTTATAGAGATGAGTTTTATAGTTATATTCATGGTTACATGGAATCATTGAAAAGTGTAACAATCAAAGGATAATGATGAAAGTAGATGTATTCATCATATTATTTATACGATGTGTCAGTTGAAACATGTACTTGTTGAAATAAAATATTTTACTGTGCTTCATTGAATTCTGAAACAGTAGAACTCTACTGATTTTCCAGTGGATAATTTTTGGAGAAATTCTGAAATAATGAATTTTTTTTTAATTACCTGGGATAAAGTGGGCGCGTGCAAATGACTGCTTTGCATGTGCAGTTCAACACTAGCCACAAAAGGAGCTGCGGCCGTTATTATTCCGATTCTCAAACCACTGCTCAGAACTTTTGAGAATGAGTCAAATCTTATCACTCGTCCTTGATAATCCAGAGATAAAAAGGATTTTGGGGCTTCCTGTTAATGTTAAATGAAAATTAAACTCGTAAAAGTATTTTTATTTCAGAAATGGCAAGACTGAATTTATTCAAGTTGCCAAAAACACAAAATTATGGATTTTGAAAATTTTAAAAGAAAAAGGAATCACTCAAAAAGAAGACAAAGAAAACCATTTTCTTGTATAAAATCATTTACTTGTATGAATAATATTTTTTCCAGCATACTGTTAAGAATGTAATTTTCATAAATGGTGTAACTGAGAAATATATAAACCTTAGCTAATTTTTTTTTACAGAAAAAATTATCGATTCATAAAAAAAATATTTTGCACAAATGGCAAGAATGAACTCATATTGCCAAAAACATAAAATGATGCAATTCAAAAATTTCAAAACGAAAAAGTAGCACTCTAAAAAAAAACAAAAAAATTTATTTACTTGCATGAGTAATATTTTCTCAACATATTGTTAAAAATGTAATTTTTGTAAATAGAATAATCAATTAATATGTAAACCTTAGCTTCGTTTTTATTATAAACAAAATTATCGATTCATGAAAAAATAAAATATTCCACAAGTGGCAAAAATGAATTTATGTTGCCAAGAACACGGAATAACGCAGAAATATATTAAAAATATAATTATAAAAAAGTATTATTTTATACGAATTGCGGGACTGAATTTAAGTTGTCCAAAAACACGGTATTATGCGATTCAAAAATTTCTGAGAAAAATATTTTTGCTCTTAAAAAAGGACGCAAAAAACTCTTCATTCGTAAAAATAACTTTTTTCTCAGCATATTGTTGATAATGTAGTTTTTTTAAATAGTATACTTGATAAGTATATGAATTCTAGGAAAACTCACTTCAGTGAAGTACAAGAAATGGTAAGGATCGTCGTCCAGGATGAGGAAATTGTATTCGCAGGCGAGCCGGTATATTTCTTTCCTCCTCTCTAATGGCATGATGGATCCTGTGGGGTTGGCGCCGGTGACGTTTAAGTACATTGCTTTCGGCATGCGTTTTTTTGTGGCTTTACGATCCTGCAAAATTTTCCTCAACCGCTGAGGATCGGCTCCATTTTCATCGCTGAAGACGCTTATTATTTCCACCTGATGGGGCGAAATCTTCACGATTCCCAACGAAAAAGTTGTTAATACAATCAAGTAAGAAAAAATTCTTGTAAAATATTGCTTAAAAAGTAATAAGAATCGATAGAAATCTGTTCTTAATGAAAAGTATAGAAATTTTTTTACAACTAACCACGACTTGTGCGCCTGGATAATATGGGTCTTGCACCAAAATAACATCTCCAGGCTCGAGAATTGCTTCCAAGGTTTTGCTTAAAGCATCTTGACCTCCTGAAACAATAGCTATATCGCGACGTTCCCAAAATGGTGGTGCGTGTGCTCTTTTTTGGAATTCGCGCATTGCCTGAATCCGAAAAAAAGAGAAATATTACTATGATAATTAGATAATAATAATTATTAATTATATTAATAATTAGATAATAATTAGAAAAAAAAAACTAAAAAGTCCTCCAAACCTATAAAAATTATTGGAAATATTGAGTTATAATAATTTTTTTTTTTTTTTAAATAATATATTTCGTTCAAGTTCATTCGATTTTCAGATCTCGTTTGTTAAAGTTTGTTGAATGAAATTTTATAATGTCAAGAGAAAAAAAAATGAAAATAACCTGCAACAAAGGTGGATAACCCTGGCTTGGAATATACTGAAGAGCATCGGACAAATCACGTCCATGCAAAACAAAGTCTGTTCCGTCTCGCAATTTTACAGAAATTTCAGTAAAAGGGAAAGTATTTTCGTTCGGCATACCTTCAGCCAAGGAAACAATACTTTTCGACGCTGAATACGCGATTTTGGCTGAAAAATAAAAATTGGAATATATAGAATGATGAGAATTTTTTGATTCTTTCAGCTGAGAAAACTCAATTAATTTTTTTATAGCATTTAAAGAAATTCGTGAGATTATAAAAAATTAATGTAGAGTTTCATTCTTTTTTCTAAGTTTTCATTCACGATTTCGAAATTTTGCGATTAAACATGAAGAGATAAAATGTATTTAAATGAAATTACGATATGAATTTCGTTGGAAAAAACTTTTTTCAGTTCACTTTTGTTTTTTGAGGATTGTAGTAAACAACTTTTTTTGAAATTCATTTTTGAACGTTCTATGTAAATTTTATCTTGGAATCCAAAAGCAGGGAATTTTCAAATTTGTTTATTTTTATGATTTAAAAATGCTTTTTCCTGCAATCAGAAAGTTTGAGATAAACTTATATAAAATCCAAAAATGAAAATTATATTTATCTGAAAAATGAAGAATTATGAAATTCAAAATGAAAAATTTTTTCTTGTTTTGAAACTGACTTGTTTGTTTCGTTGTTGCAAAATATTTTTAAAAGTAAGTTGTACGAAAAATGCAAAATTTACTAAAAATCAACTCGAATTTTTGGCAGGAATTTTCTGAAATGTTGAAACTGTCAAAATTTTTATTAAACTCAATAAACAGTTACGATTGGAAGCTTCAAAACTGTCAAAAATGTAAAAATTCCCAATGTCAAATTTACGCTAAATTATGAAACAATTAAAACTGTCAAAACAGTTCAGTTTCTCAAAACTAAATTATTCCAAGATTTGAAAATCATTAACAAACTTTGAGGATATTGAAAATTTGAATTTAATGAATGGTTTTACAAAATTCATTGGAATCGCAAACTTGGGAAGAACTTTAAAAAAGACTTTAAAACTATTCAAGATGTCAAATTATTTAAAAAATACTCTCAGAAACCCTAAATTTGGGATAAATTTTCAAACTGTCATAAATTTATAAAAAATGCAGTATTCAATTATCCTAAAAAAGTTTTAAATTACATAAGAAAGTTTTGAAACTTCGCCTTTTTTATAAGCTAAAGAGCTTTTTTCATAACATTTTTAAAGAATTATTACAGTATAACTGTTTTACTGTTAAAAACTAAATTGTTCATTTCAATTTCAAATTTTGAATTTTTGAAGGCTCAAAAAAAAATTTCGACTGAAAAAATTTTATACATAAAAAACCTTGAGAAAAACTTATTGATCAAATATTACACCAAAATACTCTTTAAGAAACTTGTCCGAAATATTCTTCAACATAATTGCAATTTTTATCGACCCTACACAAATTCACTGTACAATTCTTTCAAAATTGTGAAAACTGGAAAAAATTCGATTTAAAAAAACCTCAAGTTCTTCAGCAACTGTAAAAATTGTACATCTGTAAAAAATTCCATACTACCATTACAAGATATCAAATACCTTGTAGATTCCAAAAGTATAAACTTAAACTAAGACTCAGTAAAACAGTTCTACTTTTCAAAACCTAACTTTTTATTTCAGTTTTTAATGAAACGTGTTTGAATTGTCTGCAAAAACTTTTTAGAAGTATTTGAACCGTAAAATATTTGTCAAAATAAATTTTCAGAACTGTTAATATCTGTAAAATTTCTTATGACTGTGAAAAAAACCATTAAAAACAGTGAATTGCTGAATTTACGCCTTTTTTCTACCAAAAATTGCAAAGAAAAATCATTCCCGAAGAATTCTGAAAAAAAAATCGCAGTTTTCATTAATACCTACTGTAAAATCCTTTCAAAACTGTAAAAACTAAAAAAACATATTTTCCCAAAAACAGTGAAAATTTTGAAGCTGTCAAACTGTCCATAAACCTCAAATCCCTTACAAATTCCAAAAACATGAACTCTGTAAAAAAATTCCAATTGTTCAACCAGCAAAAAAAAAAAAAAATCCAAACTACCCCAAAACTCACTAAGCTCGCGTGTTGCTGCAGATCTTCTTCTCTTAGAAACCTCAGTTGTGAAATTATTAAAGTTAATGTCAAAAGCATCCTTAGATTTCAGTCCGTTCATCTTAACACTTTGCATTTTCACGGCACTTTAAATAAAACTCTTGAAAAACGAAATTGATTCTCTTCGGAACCGATCCTCTCGACGTCGCAAGCTCGAATGAAGACCTCTTTCTTATAGCTACGATCGTCTTTTATACGAGCTGATTAATCGCCTTACGTCAGAAAATTTTAGCACGACGATTCGTGAAGTGGGCGCTACTCCACCGAGTATCGTTATTTAAGCTTGAGTTATCGGCCGGAAGGATAATTTCAAGTTGTGTAACTCTAGATAACAAAACACTAGAGAAAATTACCAAACTGAAAAAAATCGCGAATGGCCAAAACAAAAAAATTGCATCGCGAAAATAATTCGTAGTTGCAAAATAATCGCACGAGACACGACGATTGTTGTTGCAATTGCGTGGGAAATAATATTTGCTTAACCCCCCCCCCCCCCAAAAAAAAAAGTTTTTTTTCTCTTCGTCTTATTACGCTTGGCACGTGCGGCAATGACGAAAATTGTTATTTACTTTACGTGGGTTGATCCATGTACTATCGGCAATTTTTACGTAATACTACGAGTTTTAAAGAAATTTCGAGTTTGCTGTAACATGTGTTTATATTATTATAAGCAAACTACATTTCTGATTACAAAGTTTGCTCAGTTAATGAAAACTTTCGTCAGAGATACGAGTTTTGATCTTGGAGATTCGGGGTCGTGGCGCGTTGCTCGTGATGTGATTATTTCTAATGATTTTATCTAATGAATGCAATGCGAAAAACGGATGTTGCACTCTAATATTTTTTTCTGATTGCAAGTTCATTTAAAGTTCATTTAGAAAATTCTTGATATATGCTTATAGAAACGTTTATTATATCTGTTGTATAACGGAAGTTGACTCTTCTCTTGATGCCTTTTTTCTTTGATGCAATTTTGAAATTATTCGTAATATTGCAAATTAATGATGCAATGTACTCAATGTTTGCGTAAAGTAATTGCAGTGTTTTTACTTGGGAAATCCAATATTTTGAATCATCAAGATGTTCAACAGGGACGTTGTGATATCTAGTTAATTTGTTGCAAATTTTTTTTTCCAATGTGACGAAGAGAGTTTTTGATGAAATAAAAATAAAAATTCGGAAGCAATTGTAATGAATGGTATTAATACATAAGACAATTTTCATATTTTTTTGAGGATATAAAAAAGTTATTTTTCAAGAAATTTTTCGAAAAATTCATGAAATTACTGCAAAATAATGAAAATTCCAGAAAATCGTACACAATTTTATGTATTCATCAAAACGAAAAATAAATAATAACACAGCTCCACAAAAAAAATCGAACCAAAATTGCCTGAGAGCACACTATGTGTCCTGTACGTTTTTTGGGTCGCTGAATCCGAATTTGAAGTCC
>JAPYZL010170729.1:0-11164 GCA_030522825.1 Platygaster orseoliae
AAAAATCAAATGTTTATTATTTTTTGCTTCATTAAAAAAAAGATTCAAAAGTCAAATTCATAATATGTAACAAGCTAAGTGAAAAAATATGAATAAATACTCCCATGCTAACTATGAGTAAAAAAAGTGATTAGGTTTGTGTATATCAGGGACAGTTCCAAAAAATTATTTCGAAAGGGGTTTGCAGACTTTTCATCTTTTATTTTCTAAAAAAAAAAATTGTCATCAAACTCTCAAATTCTATTCCTCGAATAACAAAAAAATTTTTCGGGGGGGGGGTTGCCCATCTACCCCCCCCCCTTAGGTCCGCGCCTGCTTACTGTTATAATAATTGAGCAACAAAAAATATGTGGGCCCAAAAAACTAGATGGATACGAATATTTATTTAAATTACAAACATAAACCTTATTCTGGAGGAAATTGTTTCCAAGAAAATTCAGTTTTATCAAATCCGGAACCAGGGAGTATGCTGATTTTTTGCATAGTCAATCTTTAACTTGCTGACATATCAACTGAGCAAAAAAAAAGTAATTGCTGAAGAAAATCGCGGGATACGAATTTTTATTTAAACTACTAGCTATAACCTCATTTTGGAGGCTACTGTGTCCAAGAAAATTAAATTTTATTAAATCCGGGACCAGAGAGAGTGCTGATTTTATAATTATAATAATGATAATAATATAATAATGTTAAAGAAAATTGAATAACAAATAAAATTGGAGGCTCTTGACTCCAGGAAAATTCAGTTTTATCAAATCCGGGACTAGGGACAGTGCTGATATTTGCAAAGACAATCTTTGACTTGCTGATATATTATTTAGGCAATAAAAAATGTAATTGCTCATGAAAATAACCGACTGATATAATAATTCAGCAACAAAAAATGTGGTCGCCTGAGAAACCCGCAAGATGCGAATTTTTATTTCAACTACTCGCTTAACCAGAGAACCTTCTCTAAGAAAATGCATTTTCCTCCAATCCGGTACCTGCTAAAGTGCTGATTTTTGCATGTTCACTCTTCGACCTACTGATATCATAATTCAGCCAAAAAAAATGTGATCGCCAAAAAAACCCGCAAAATGCAAATTTTTTATCAACTACTAGCTTAACCAGGGAACCTTTTCCAAGAAAATGCATTTTCCTCCGATCCGGGACCTGGTAGAGTGCTGATTTTTTGCGTAGTCACTCTTCGACCTACTGATATCATAATTTAGCAACAAAAAATGTGATCGCCAAAGAAACAAGCAAGATGCAAATTCTTTATCAACTACTCGCTTAACCAGGGAACATTCTTCAAGAAAATGCATTTTCCTCCAATCCGGGACGGGTAGATTGCTGATTTTTTTCATAGTCACTCTTCCACCTACTGATATCACAATTTAGCAACAAAAAATCAAGATGCGAATTTTTATTTCAACCACTCGCTTAAGCAGGGAACCTTCTCTAAGAAAATGCATTTTCCTCCAATCTGGGACCTGGCAGAGTTCTGATTTTTTGCATGGTCACTCGTCGACATACTGATATTATAATTCAGCAACAAAAATGTGATCGCCAAAGAAACCCGCAAGATGCGAATTTTTTATCAACTACTCGCTTAACCAGGGAACCTTCTCCAAGAAAATGCATTTTCCTCCAATCCGGGACCAGGTAGAGGGCTGATTTTTTGCATAGTCACTCATCGACTTACTGATACCATGATTCAGCAACAAAAAATGTGATAGCCAAAGAAAAAGGCAGGATGCGAATTTTTTATCAACTACTCGCTTAACCAGGGAACCTTCTTCAAGAAAATGTATTTCCCAACAATCTGGAACCTGGTAGAGTGATGATTTTTTGAATAGTCACTCTTCCACCTACTGATATCACAATTAAGCAACATAAAATCTGATCGCCTAAGAAACCTGCAAGATGCAAATTTTTTATCAACTACTTGCTTAACTAGGGAACCTTCTCCAAGGAAATGCATATTCCTCCAATCCGAGACCCGGTAGAATGCTGATTATTTGCATAGTGACTCTTCGACCTACTGATATCATAATTTAACATCAAAAAATCTGATCGCCTAAGAAACCCGCAAGATGCAAATTTTTTATCAACTACTCGCTTAACCAGGGAACCTTCTCCAAGAAATCGCAATTTCCTCCAATCCGGGACCTAGTAAAGTGCTGATTTTTTGCATAGTCACTCTTCGACCTACCAATATCATAATTCAGCAACAAAAAATGTGATCGCCAAAGAAACCTACAAGATGCGAACTTTTATTTCAACTGCTTGCTTAACCGGGAACCTTCTCCCAGAAAATGCATTTTCCTCCAATCCGGAACCTGGCAGAGTGCTGATTTTTTGCATAGTCACTCTTAAACCTACTGATATCATAATTTACTGCTAAAAAATGTGATCGCTAAAAAACCCCGCAGGATGCAAATTATTATTTCAATTACTCGCTTAACCAGGGAACCTTCTGCAAGAAAATACATTTTCCACCAATCCGGGACCTGGTAGAGTACTGATTTTTTGCATGGTCACTCTTCGACCTACTGATATCATAATTCAGCAAACAAAAATGTGATCGCCAAAGAAACGCGCGAAATGCGAATTTTTATTTCAACTACTCGCTTAACCAGGGAACCTTCTCCAAGAAAATGCATTTTCCTCCAATCTGGGACCTGGTAGAGGGTAAATTTTTTGCATAATCACTCATCGACTTACTGATATCATAACTCAGCTACAAAAAGTGTGATCGCCAAAGAAAAATGCAAGATGCGAATTTTTTATCAACTACTCGCTTAACCAGGGAACCTTCTGCAAGAAAATGCATTTTCCTCCAATCCGGCACCTGGTAGAATGCAGAATTCTTGCATAGTCACTCTTCGATCTACTGAAATCAAAATTCAGCAACAAAAAATTGGATCGCCGAAGAAACTCGCAAAATGCGAATTTTTATTTGAATTACTCGCTTAACCAGGGAACCTTCTCCAAGAAAATTCATTTTTCATAAATCCGGGACCGGGTAGAGTGCTGATTTTATAATTATAATAATAATAATATAATAATAATAATGAAACTTGAATAATACAAAAAATTGTAGGCTATTGTCTGTAAGAAAATTCAGTTTCATATAATCCAGCACCAGGGAGAATTCTGATTTATTAGATAGAAAATCTATGACTTACCGATATATTTTTGGGCAATAAAAAATGTGACTGCTCAAGAAAATCGCGAGACAGGAATTTTCATTCAAACTACTAGCTTCAACCTGATTTTGGAAGCATTTATCTTCAAGAAAATTTAGGTTCATACAAATCCGGGACAAAGAAGAGTGCTGATTTTTTGCATAGTCAATCGTTGACTTACTTTTATAATAATTGAGTAATAAAAAAACGAGGGATATAATACTAAATTAACTACAAGTATATAACTCACTTTCGTTCTCAAAAACTCTATGCTAGAACATCACCTTCAGACAAATATTTTTTAACACCTGCATTTACCGCTGGCTTTCGAATTATAATACTAAAATAATTACAAGAGTATAAAATTAACTTTTGTTCTCAAGAACACATTGCTAGAAACTCATCTTCAAACAAATATTTTATACCGCCGACTTTTACCACCGGCTGCTGCCGCTGGAATGTAACGTTAGCATTTACCGCCGGATTATATAGCTGGCTATTCATTTATAATACTTAAATAACTATAAGAATATATAACTAACATTCGTACTCATGATCTCGATGCTAGAACATCATATTCAGTCAAATTCAATTGACCGCCGGCTTTTACCGTCGGCCTCTGCCGCTGGCTTCTACCATCAGCGTTTACCGACGGATTATACAGCTGGCTTTCAATTTATAATAAGAAAATTACTATAAGATTATATAACTATCTTTCGTTCAAATAATCTCGTTGCTAGAACAGCAACGTCAGTCGAATACTTTTTATCGCCGGCTTTTGCCGCTGGCATTTACCATCGGTATTTACGGCTAGATTATACAGCTGGCTTTCCATTTATAATACTAAAATAAATATAAGAGTATCTAAATAAATTCAATCTCATTATCTCGTTGCTAGAACATAATCTTCAGTCAAATACTTTTTGCCGCCGGCTTTTACCACCGGCTTAAGCCGCTGGCTTCTACCATCGGCATTGAACGCCGGATTATACAGCTGGATTTCCATTTATAATACTAAAGTAACAATAAGAGTATATAACTAACTTTCGTTATAATGATCTCGTTCCTAGAATATCAAGTTCATTGAAATATTTTTTACCACCCGCTTCTGCCGCTGGCTTCTACCGTTTGCATTTACCGCCGGATTATAAAGCTGGCTTTTCATTTATAATACTCAAATAACTGTAAGAGTATATAACTAACTTTCATTCTAATGATCTCGTTGCTAGAACATCATCTTCAGTCAAATATTTTTCGCCGCCGGCTTTTACCGCAGCTTCTACCGCTGGCTTTTACAGGCGGCTTCTGCTGCTGGCTTCTACCATTTGTATATAAAGTCGGTTTATACAGCTGGCTTTTTATTTATAATACTAAAATACTATAAGAGTATATAACTAATTTCGTTCTCATGATCTCGTTGCTAGAACATCACTTTTACTGAAATACTTTTTACCGCCGGCTCTTACCGCCAGCTTCTGCCGCTGGCTTCTACCAGCGGCGTTCACCGCCGGGTTATACAGCTGGCTTTCCATTAATGATACTAAAATAACCACTTGAAAATATAACTAATTTTCGTTCTCATGATCTCGTTGCTAGAACATCATCTTCAGTCAAAGATTTTTTACAGCCAGTTTTTACAGCCAGTTTTAACCGCCGGCTTCTGCCACTGGCTCCTACCGTTTGCATTTACCGCCGGATTATACAGCTGACATTCTATTCATAATACTAAAATAACTATATGAGTATTTACCTAAATTTCGTTCTCATGATCTCGTTGCTAGAACATCATTTTCAGACAAATACTTTTTACCGCCGGATTTTACCCCCGGCTTCTGCCGCTGGCTTCTACCATCGGCATTTACCGCCGGATTATACAGCTGGATTTCCATTCATAATACTAAAATAACAATGAGAGTATATAACTCACTTTCGTTCTAAGGATCTCGTTGCTAGAATATCAAGTTTAGTCAAATACTTTTTCCGCCGGCTTCTGCCGCTGGCTTCTACCGTTTGCATTTACCGACGGATTATAAAGCTGGCTTTCCATTAATATTACTAATATAAGTCTAAGAGTATACAACTAACTTTCGTTCTCATGATCTCGTTGCTAGAACATCATCTTCAGTCAAATACTTTTTACAGCCGGCTTCTGCATCTGGCATTTACCGCCGGATTATACAGATGGCTTTCCATTTATCATACTAAAATAACTATAAGAATATATAACTAACATTCGTACTCATGATCTCGATGCTAGAACATCATCTTCAGTCAAATTAAATTTACCGCCGGCTTTTACCGTCGGCCTCTGCCGCTGGCTTCTACCATCAGCATTTACCGACGGACTATACAGCTGGCTTTCAATTTATAATACTAAAATTACTATAAGATTATATATCTATCTTTCGTTCTAATGATCTCGTTGCTAGAAGATCAACGTCAGTCGAATACTTTTTATCGCCGGCTTTTGCCGCTGGCATTTACCATCGGTATTTACGGCTAGATTATACAGCTAGCTTTCCATTTATAATACTCAAATCAATATAAGAGTATATAACTAAATTCGTTCTCATTATATCGTAGCAAGAACATAATCTTCAGTCAAATATTTTTTACCGCCGGCTTCTGCCGCTGGCTTCTACCATCGGCATTTACCGTCGGATTATACAGCTGGATTTCCATTTATAATACTAAAATAACAATAAGAGTATATAACTAACTTTCGCTCTAATGATCTCGTTGCTAGAACAACAAGTTCAGTCAAATATTTTTTACCGCCGGCTTCTGCCGCTGGCTTCTACCGTTTGCATTTACCGCCGGATGCTACAGCTGGCTTTTCATTTATAATACTCAAATAACTGTAACAGTATATAACTAACTTCCGTTCTAATGATCTCGTTGCTAAAAAATCAAGTTCAGTCAAATATTTTCCGCCGCCGGCTGTTACCGCAGCTTCTACCGCTGGCTTTTACAGGCGGCTTCTGCTGCTGGCTTCTACCATTTGCATATACAGCCGGTTTATACAGCTGGCTTTTTATTTATCATACCTAAATACTATAAGAGTATATAGCTAATTCTGTTCTCATTATCTCGTTGCTAGAACATCACTTTTACTGAGATACTTTTTATCGCCGGCTCCTACCGCCGGCTTCTGCCGCTGGCTTCTACCAGCCGCGTTCACCGCCTGATTATACAGCTAGCTTTCTATTAATGATACTAAAATAACTACTTGAAAATATAACTAATTTTCGTTATCATGATCTCGTTGCTAGAACATCATCTTCAGTCAAATACTTTGTACCGCCGGATTTTACCGCCGCCTTCTCCCGCTGTCTTTTACGATCGGGATTTACCGCCTAATTTTACAGCTGGCTTTCCATTTATAATACTAAAATAACTATAGAAGTATATCACTAACTTTCGTTATCATGATCTCGTTGATAGAACATCATCTTCAGTCAAATACATTTTACCGCCGGCTTTTACCGCCGGCTCGTGCCACTGACTTCTACCCTCGGCATTTTCTGCTAGATTATACAGCTGATTTTTTATTTATTAATCTAAAATTATTATAAGAGTATATAACTAACGTCCTTTCTCATAATCTCGTTGCTGGAACATCATCTTTAATAAATACTTTTTACCGCCAGATTTCATCGCTGGCTTCTGCCCCTAGCTTCTACCATCGGTATTTACAGCCGAATTATACAGCTGGCTTTCCATTTATAATACTAAAATAACTATAAGAGTATATAACTAACTTTCGTTATAATGATCTCGTTGCTAGATTATCATCATTATTCAAATATTTTTAACCGCCGGCTTTTACCGCCGGCTTCTACCGTTTGCATTTACCGCCAGACAATACAGCTCTCATTCTTCTTATAATACTAAAATAACTATAATTGTAGATAACTAACTTTCGTTCTCATTTTCTCTTTGCGAGCACATCATCTCCAGTCAAATATTTTTTACCGCCGGCTTTTACTGCCGGATTCTGCCGCTGGCTTCTTCCATCGGTATTTCCTGCTGGATTATACAGCTGGCTTTCTCTTTATAATACAAAGATAACTATAATAGTATATAACTAACTTTCTTTCTCATGATCTCGTTGCCAGAACATCATCTTCAATCAAATACTTTTTACTGCCGGCTTTCACCGCCGGCTTCTGGCGCTGGCTCCTACCATCGGTAGAGGGCCTCAAGGAAGAGAGTGGCAAACTTGCCTATGCGCTGATTGGCTGGTGAGCTTGGCGGCCTTCTTTACTTATACACGCTTATTCGCGCTTCCGTGTATACAGCTGATGTCATTGTCATTGTTGCACATTATCATTGATTGTTGATTATCGTGTGTCTCGCGCGACGTTTTTCGGGATTTCATTAAATTATTGTATTCAATTTATCACGGAAAAAGTTTTTTCGGAATCAAACCACTGACATCAGCTGCGTACACGGACGCGCGAATACGTGTGTGTTAGTAAAGATGGCCTCTAACCTCACCAGTCAATCAGCGTATAGGTAAGTTTGCCACTCTCTTCCTTGAGGCTCTCGAACCATCAGCATTTACCGCCGGATTATATAGCTGGCTTTCGCTTTATAATACTAAAATAACTATAAGAGTATATAACTAACTTTGGTTTTCATGATATCGTTCCTAGAACATCTTCTTCAGTCAAATACCGTTTACCGTCGGCTTTTACTGCCGGATTCTGCCGCTGGCTTCTACCATCGGCGATTACCGCCTGATTATACAGCTGACTTTCCATTTATCTTACTAAAATAACTATAAGAACATATAATTAGCTTTCTTTCTCTTGATCTCGTTGCTAGAACATCATCTTCAATCAAATACTTTTTACCGCCGGTTTTCACCGCCGGCCTCTGCCGCTGGCTTCTACCATCGGCATTTACCGCCAGATTATGCAACTGGCTTTCCATTTATAATACTGAAATGAATATATGAGAATATAACTAATTTTCGTTCTCATGATCTCGTGGCTAGAACATCATCTTCAATCAAATACTTTTCACCGCCGGTTTATGCAGCTGGCTTTCCCTCTATAATACTTAAATAACTATAAGAGTATATAATTAACTTTCTTTCTCACGATCTCGTTGCTCGAACCTCATCTTCAGTCAAATACGTTTTACCTCCGGCTTTTACCACTGGCTTATGCCACTGGCTTCTACCATTGGCCTTTACCGCCGGGTTATACAGCTGGCTTACCGTTTATCATACTAAAATAACTAGAAAAGTATATAACTAACTTTCGTTCGAATGATCTCATTGCTAGTACATCATCTTCAGTCAAATGTTTTTTATCGCCTACTTTTACCGCCGGGTACTGTCGCTGGCTTTTACTGTTTGCATTTACGGCCGGGTTTTACAGCAGGTTTGCTATTTATAATACTAAAATAACTATAAGAGTATATAATTAACTTTCTTTTTCGTGATCTCGTTGCTAGAGCATCATCTTCAGTCAAATACTTTTTACCGCCGGTTTCTGCCGCTGGCTTCTACCATCGGGATTTACCGCCGCATTATACAGCTGGCTTTCCGTCTATAATACTAGAATACCTATAAGAGCGTATAACTGACTTTCGTTCTAATGACCTCGATTCTAGAACACCATCTTCAGTGAAATATTTTTTACCGGCGGCTTTTACCGCCGACTTCTGCCGATAGCTTCTACCGTTATCATTTATCGATGGATTATACAGCCGGCTTTCTATTTATAATACTAAAATATCTATAAGAGTAAATAAGTTACTTTCGCTCTCATGATCTCGTTACTAGAACATCATTTTCCGTCAAATTCTTTTCACCGCCGGCTTTTACCGCCGGCTTCTACCGTTTGCATTTACCGCCGGATTATGCAGCTGGCTTTCCATTTATCATACTAAAAAAACTATAAGAGTATATAACTAACTTTCTTTCTCATGATCTCGTTGCTCGAACATCATCTTCAATCAAATCCTTTTTACCGCCGGCTTTCACCGCCGGCTTCTACCGCTGGCTTCCACCATCGGCATTTACCGCCGGATTATACAGCTGGCTTTCTATTTATAATACTGAAATAACTATAAGAATATATAACTAACTTTCGTTCTCATGAACTCGTTGCTAGAACATCATCTTCTGTCAATTACTTTTTACCGCCGGCTTGTACCACCGGCTTCTGCTGCTGGCTTCTACCATCGGCATTTACAGCCGAATGATACAGCTGTTTTTCCATTTATAATTCTCAAATAACTATAAGTGTATATAACTAACTTCCGTTCTCATTATCTCATTGCTAGAACATTATCTTCCCAAAAAACCAAGCCTGGGGACCAGATCAGCCCCAGTCCCTGGATACCAGAATCGTGATCCAGAATTGGTCCATAGAGGGCGCTGCCAAGTGCAGTAAAAATCCTTGCCCCAGGCTGGACTAATTCACGGTCCAGATTCAGCCCTGGATTTTGGGCCAGATCTTTACTTGAATGCGGGAGTAGAAATACCCCAGTTTTGATTCAGATTCTGGGCTCTGGACTTAGACTAATTTAATTTTCTGGATGATACAATTTTTTCGATTTTTGACTCAATTCTTCCAAAAATTAATAGTCTTTGCTAAGGAAACCAAAATCAAACTCTCAAAACTGTTCAACTTTTTACAAACTTTTTTTAATGATGTGTTAATAAAATCTCCGTTGACTTGTAGGATTTTAAAATACAACAATTTGTGTGATTGAGTGGCTTAATGGTAAAGTGTCTACCTCTCCCCCCGGCAACCCTAGGTTCAATCCCGGTCGATGTCCCTTTTTTTTATTTTATGAAATTTTAATTAATCCTATTGGTAGCTCAGTATTTTATGATTGAAATAATAAATAAGTTATAAGCATCATTTTTTGCAATATCGAAATATATCACAATTTTCTGGACCATGCCTGGACCAAATCTGGAGGTACCGACTGGACCAGATTCTGGGCCCAGCCTGGATACTATATGCGGAAGTAGAAGTACATCAGATTTGACCAATGTTACCCAATAACCTGGGTTGCATCTGGGATCAGTCTGGTATAATTTTGTTTTCTGGGTAGTAGTTTAAATAATAATTTGTTTTTTGCGCAATTTTTGCTTCTTTTTACTTTAGGATGTAAGGAGGACGTAATATTACGTCCCACTTACGTCTTTTACGTCCTTTTTATGCCAAAAAAAGACGTAAGGAAATCGATTAAAAAATTATGAAAAATATGAATTAATTGAGAAACATTGTTTGTTTCCATCACATTGAACATCGGTAAATCATAATAGTAGTTTTAAAGGCCTCTTGCTTGATTAACGAATTCAAAAAAAAAAAAGATTTTTTTTAATGCATACTCGAATCTCCTGCAAGCTCCTTGAGATTATCATCGACAGTGCTGCCCTTTGTTATTGACGGGAACGTTCATTTGAATTCAAATATCAATTTATTACATGTACAATAACTTTCTGTCCAGGAATTAGCAGTTATTTAGAAAGTTTGTTACTTTCAATGTTAATAATGTTTTGTAACAGAATATAATTCACAGATTCTTTATCACATGCAATTTTCATTAAACAAATTGACTCTTTCACAAGTAATCAAAAATATTGTACTCACTTTCACAATGCATATGAATTCAGTAGCGCCAGTAACAAATTTTTTTTGTGGAGAGGGGGGGGGAGAAATACAGGGTGTCCCAAAGTCCGCGATAAAAAAAAATCCTAAATTCTTTTTTCAATTTCAAGTCGAAAAGTCCTTTACCACTTTTTGCAAAACTCAAAAACAAACAAGTTATTCAAATTTGAAATTTAAACAATAGACGCGCTCTTACAAGGAGTGGGGATAAAAACCATGGAACAAACTCTATCAAAATTTTCTTCATATTTTACTGAGTCGAAAAGTCCTTTGCCACTTTTTACAAAACTCAAAATGAAAAAAGATATTCGTGTTACAAGTTTCGACCAATCAGATTTCTCAGATTTTAAA
>JAPYZL010170739.1:0-11233 GCA_030522825.1 Platygaster orseoliae
AGCTTTCAGAAAATATATGTTGTTCAACAAAAACCATGTTAATGAATTCGTAAAAATTCACAATGCAAAAAGTGTCCCGAAATGCCCCGGTCTCCCCTATAACAAATCCTGATTCTACTCAAAAAATTCGATATAAAAAAAAAAAAAAAATCTCGGAAAAATCAACAATAAATTCATTCATCTTAAAAATAACTTCCAAATTACTACCTTATTTCCCAAAAACTCTCAAAATCGACCAGAACCTTCCGAAATATCACAAACTTGTAAAATTTCAAATATTCTTATATTCACAGATTTTTCAAATTTTGTGAACCACACCAACGTTTCTCAAAGAATTCCATTTATAACGACTACCAAATTTCGAATTCGAATATTTTCATGTCCAAGAGGCCAATAAATTCGCGCATGGCGTCATTTGAATGGCCATAATTTTCACGCTTCAATGAGGCCCCGGTATCGTATTATTGGATCCGGATATCGAGTAAAGAACCGACGTCTCGGGAAAAAGTCGAATTGAGCAAGCTCCATGCTCAAAGGAAGTGAAATCTTCCTCACTGGTCATCCCTTCACGGGCGTGAAAAGGGACTCGCGAATCCTTACAACCCCTCCCCCCCTCCCATACACACTCCCTCCACCCTCTACAAATTATTTTCCGCCCGAAGAATTCAAAAAAAGGTAACATAATCTTTCCGTAAATTAATTAGAAAATTCCAGAATGCCGAAATAAAGAAATCGAAATTGATTTCAATATAATTAAGTGAAACAAACGAAATTTGACAAAGTAAAATTACGCTTTTGTTCTGGATCTAAGGAAGTATTTTGACGTGTTACTTTGAGAAGCAGCTTTGCAGTGTCAAGATCTCAAAGGGTCTTGTGAATTCCTTGTCGCAAAGAGAGCTATTTGCAAACGCTCGTCGCCTCGGGCTTTGCTGCAAAAATCCGAAACATCATCGCGACTCTAGCAATTTAACAATTTAGAATGTCATGAGATTCGTTTTCGAAAAATGCAAGCAATGCGAAAAATGCTGCGAATCGTTGAAACTTTTTATAAAACACAATTTGTTGTTTTTATTTTCAAGTTCATAATCCGAAACTTTTATATTTCTCAATTATGTTAAACTGAGATTTTTAAAATAACAACAAAGTTGTCATTGCATTTATCACTGAAAGAGAGTAGAAATAAACAAATTTTTCCAAGTTTTTAATTTTTTAATTTTTTTTTAAATGTAAGCGGAAAATTCGTTCGATGACCTTAATTTTGAACTATAAAGGTAAAAAAGAATAGTTTTAAAAAAATGTGTAAAAATTAAAGATGGTTTGTTGTCGTCGTTAATGGAATGTGCGCACGTTGAGATAAGAATGTTCGAAGATGCGGCGCGAACTCTGGGGGAAAATTCACTCTCTCATGCAGCGCGTCAGGAACATTAGACTGGAAAATTCAATATTTGCGTGTCCCCAGGATAACGCGGTCGTAGAAATGACGGGAAATATGTTTTATCGATAGAGAATTTTAACATGGCTTTTTCTTCGAATTTCCTTTTATTGTTAGACGACAATTCTGGAGGAACAAAGTCAGTTAGAAGTTATTATTTATTAGTGATATTAGTGATAAAAAGTGTGAAATAAGTTTTTGTTCCAATTATTCACCATGTAATGTTGCACGAAATTAATAAAATCTCAAAGCAAAATAACAATTTTCTCTGATTTTAAATTACGAGAACGTGTAATCCAAAATAATATTCTGGAAACTTTAAAACAAGATTAATCCTAACTAAGTACCTATTATTTATAACAAAGTAAATGGAATTTTTTTAACTATCAGTTTATAGTTTCACAATTCCAAAAAGTAACTTTCCAACGTTTACTTTTATTTAAATTTTTAAAATCATCGATACTTCAAGCGAGAGATTTAAAATATTTGAAAAAGTATCCTTTTGAGATTGTATAAAAATATAATAATTACATCTAGTTAAAAAAGTTATCATAGCTAAATAATAACAAAAACATTAATAAATAAACGAAAATTCGTTCTATATTGAAATAAAAAAAGTTTGTTATCAAAAATAATGTTCTCGAAATTTTGAAATAGAATAAAAGCTCATCTGAAGATAATTATCGTTATAATTTTTTGCAATATCTTAACTTTGTATTTTATTATTTAAAAAAAAGGATATTCAAAAATTTTGCCAATTATTCATGATTTTAATATGCAGAACATTAATAAAATCCAAACGTTCATCTTAAATGGATTTTACGAAAATCATACATATTTTAAGTACGAGATTGAGAATTTTTGAAAAACGTATCTTTCGAAGATTTTTAAAACTCATCAACTTTCGCTTTTAGAAAAAAAGGTATAGAAACGTTGCACAATAAAAAAATTGTTTGCTTTATAAATCCGAATCGATGTTTTTTTACAAAATAAGAACTAAGCCAAAATAGAACTAATTATTAACATCACCAAAAAAAAAAAATTTATTGATACATTATCGTCTGTTTTTTTATTTATAATTCACTTTGAATTAGGAAGTTCTTTTTTGCGATATCTTAAAAATTCTGTGGTAAATCTGACGTCATCCCAAGAAAATTTTTATACAAGTTTTTTTAAAATTTTAAAAATAAATTTTAAAATCATAAAAAATGGAGTCAATATTATTTCTCTATCATCAGTTATGATTTACAA
This sequence comes from Platygaster orseoliae, assembly GCA_030522825.1. NCBI lineage: Eukaryota > Metazoa > Arthropoda > Insecta > Hymenoptera > Platygastridae > Platygaster > Platygaster orseoliae. The sequence continues at coordinate 2,684 of JAPYZL010170739.1, forward strand.
TAAATTTATAAACAACAATTAAATTATATTTTACCTAAAAATCGAATTCTGCACTGATGAACTGATTTGGTTGTCTCAAACAAACGTTTGGTCGTTATTTGACCAACCAAATCTTTGGTTCACATAAATAAATTTTTAGTTCAGCTTCAGGCAAATAAACTTTATTGGACTCTAACAAATTTTGTTTCAGTCAAAAAAATTCACATTACTGCTAACTTAAATTTGTTTGTACGAACTAAAAATTTTTTTTTAGTTCGTAGTTTTTAGTTTTTCAAATAAAGACCAAATGTTTGTTTGAGCCAACCAAATTATTTTTCCAGTGCAAGGTTTTTAACACTTTTGAAAAGAAATTTCAAAAGTATAAAAAATGGAGTCAATATTATTTCTCTATCATCAGTTATGATTTACAATAAATTTATAAACAATAATAATCAATTATATTTTACTTCGAAATCAAATGCTGCACTGAAAAACCGATTTGGTTGTCGCAAACAAACGTTTGGTTGTTATTTGACCAACTAAATCATTTATTCACTTCACGGAGAAAAATGGTTTCGTTGCAGCAACCATTTATTTAATAAAATATGGATCCATCAAAGTTTTGGATACTACAACTAAAACTTGTGTTATAGCAACTAATGCTCAATTTCTATAACTGATACTTAGGTTAAAATAACCAATTATTTTATTATCATATCTAAAGTTTTGGCTGTACTACCCAAAACTTTGTTGGGCTCATATTTTACTAAATGAATGGTTGCTGATGTTGCTGTGACCAAAAATTTCTCTCTATGTTCAATAAATTATTAGTTCAGATAAATAAATTTTATTTCAGTCAAAAAAACTCACGTTTCTTCTACCTTGAATTTATTTGCACAAACTAAAAATTTATTAAAATAAACCAAATATTCAATTAGTCAAATAACGATCAAAACATTTGTTTGAGCCAACCAAATCGCTTTTTCAGTGCAAGGACTAAAAACTATCTCTCTAAATCCGAAACAGTGGAATTCCACTGAAACTCAGTGGTTTTTCACTGATTTGCGCAGCCAAAAGTGAGCCACTGAAACTCAGTGGAAGTCCACTGAAGTTACCAGAGGCCTCGTAACTACTGATTTGCTAGTGGTTGTTTGACTGAAAAATCAGTGGTTATTTCACTGGTAAATCAGTGGTTGTCCGATTTGTCGTTGGTGGTGTCACTGGAAAATCAGTAGTCATATCACTCGTAAATCAGTGGTTGTGTTACTGATAAATCAGTGGTTGTGGTTTTTAAACTAAGCGCCCTAACCTCACCAAATGTACTTTTCCAAAAATAGTATAAGATGGACCATTTTTAAATATTTTACGAATTGTCAAAGCCTGTCTTCAAAACGATTATACAATATGTAAAAAATCTAACCATAAAATGACAGATTTTGATGAAGAAAAAAAAATATCACTACAAAAGAAATAAGATAAATCTAATAAAAGAAAAGTTTTCCTTTTTGTGATAAAAACTCACCTGATGTAAAAGGACACACCAGATTATCCAAATCAATCCAAAATGATAATGCAGTGCACTTACAGTATAGGGTAGTAGCACACGCACTCGTGGTTCACACATTACGCCTACCTACATTATCAACCACTGATTCAAACAGTGGGTTTACTGAATTCGCAGCTTGTAAAACTTAAGCTCTGACTACTACTGATTTTACAGTGGTTTACTCTAACTACCACTAAAGAATCAGTGGAATTCTACTGTTTGACAGTGGCTGACTAAGTCACTGAAAAAATCAGTGCAATTTCTACTGATTTGGATATTGAGAGTAATATCAAAAAATAAAAAATGCGCATGTCTTCCCTATACGTAAACAGCCGGAAAAACCTCCAGACACGCCATAAATTCACGCTGCACTTGCTCGAAAACCGGCCTGTCAGCCCCCGAGGTGGAAAGATGCGTCCCGTGAAAAATCGGGGGAGGGTAAAAGCTCGCGCCAATCGCCCGAATAATCCGACTCGTGTGTTTTGCAACGCTGATTTATCAGTGCCTCCGCACGCTGAAACGCGCAGTCATTCAAGATTCGGGCTACGGAAAAATAAAGGATGCACATAAGGAAACAGGAAATAGGATATCGAGCAATAAGGAGTAGGAGGAGACGAAGAAACAGATAAACAAAAGAGAAATGCAAATGGCTGGAGGGGAGAGAGGGGGGGGGGGAAGAAGGGGGGTTGAAGCAAAGGTAAATTGCCCCCGGGATATTTAATTCCGGAAAAGGTTGCCGATCGTTTATTGGCTCTTTTATATAACGCCCGGCAAAATAAGTTTGCCTTGGATCGATGGTAAAGCCATCCTCGCGCCTCGTTATCCTTCGTTATTTTCTTTTTGGCGTGAAATAAAGGGAGGGAAAAAAGAGAGATTTGTCGCCGAAACATTGGCTTCGACGGCCCACCCTTCTGTATTTAATTGAATGTCCTTCGGGTTCACGAGTTTTTAATTAGTTTCGTCTTTTGGCGATTGGTCGTTGAAGTTTTTGGCCGTTGAAGTTTTTTTTTTTCTAAGTGATTTTGTTCGCTACTGTTAAGGTTCTTTGAGTCAACGAATTTTTTTCCATGTAAAAAATTGTAAATTCATTATTTTGGGGCTGTCCACATATTACGTCATCACTCTTAAGGGGTATTGAGTTTGATGATGGATGTTGACGTACAGGGGGGTCCAAAGATGATGACGTGATCATAAAAATAGAATTTTTTATCAAAAAATTAGTAACACTTTTCTTCGATTTCACGCCAGTACTTTTGATTTGATGACGTCAACACTTGGGGGGGGGGGGGTCTACGGAACGATCATGGTTGATGACATGGGGGGGAGGGGGTCAAAAATAGGTAAAAAATTGATGACATAATATGTGGACAGCCCCTTTGCAAATAACACATGATAAATTATCACACAACTTCAAAATCATGCCGAAAAAAAAGGAAAAATCACCCACTGGCACCCCCTTTTAGCAACAGAACCATTTTCCTGCCGGGTGATTTGGCGGGAAAAAAAACGTCACGCCCCAGGAAGTTACATGGTCTTGAAAGCCTCGCGTGATTTACAAGATCGATGCGAGATTGAATTCGCTCGATTCGATTAAGCCACGGAACAAATGAAAACACTCGCCGTGAAATTATGGGGCTTTCGCGCGCGGTTGATTCATGACAAATGGAAGGAAAGGGGGATTGGAAATCTGGTTATGTTTTATGAAGTTACAGTACAGCGGGAAAAGAATTATAAATTAATCGTTGAATTTCAACTATTTCATAACAATTGTATACGGTGAATTAGGAATCGGAACGTGTTACGTGTTCGGCATGAACAAATTCAAAACAAAAATGTAACTTCAAAATCTAATGAATTCATTACATGAAATTACAATTAATTTGAAAAACTGAAAACAATTAAGATACACTTTAAAAGTTAAAATGAGCTAAAAACATTGGATAACATTGGGTGATAAAAATAATGAACATAACAGAATTATCAAAAAATTTATTATTAAAAATCGAAAATATGAAAAAAATTACTTTTATTTGAAATTTTCGAATAATCAGATATTTGGACGTGAATTATTCGAAAACTACAAATAAAATATCGTATTGCGAGTTTTAACAATGCCTTTTTGGTATACTATTACCCAACGAAATTTATACAAATATAAAATGTGCGCATAAAATGAATCCATTCTAAGCATCTGCATGCTAAATTTACGTTTTTTGCGAGAAAAAATAGAGAAATCAAACAATTTTGTTGTGAATTAGAAATTGGAACGTGTTTTGTTTTTGACATGAACAAATTCAAAAAAAAAATTGTAACTCCAAATTTCAAAAAAATTCTTTACTTCACATTTCGATTAATTAAAAAAATTGAAAAATATTGACATATATTTCAAAAGTGAAAACCAAGTTAAAAAAATTGAATTTCAAAGGAAAATAATAAGATAATAATAAATAATAATAAAAAAAATAAATATATGACTATTAATTTTCAATTAAAAATTATAAATAATAATAAAAAATAGTGAAAATAACACCATTACCAAAAATTTGGTTCACTTAAATAAATTTTTAGTTCAAACAATCAAATTTTGTTAGATTCTAACAAATCGTGTTTTAATCGCTAAAATTAACGTTTCTGCCAATTTGAATTTGTTTGTCCAAACTAAAAACATTTTACAGTTAAAAAAAATTTGTTTCCTTAAACTAAAAATTTATTCAAGTGAACCAAATGTTTGGTTGGTCAAATTATGACTAAACATTTGTCTGAAGCAACTAAATTGATTTTTCAGTGTATTATTAAAAATCTGAAATTTGAAAGAAATTATTTTTAGGAAACAAAATTTATGAAAATGTAATGTGTGCGTATAAAATGAATCCATTTATATCGTCTGCATGCTAAATTTACGTTTTCTACAAAAAATAATAGCGAATTTTACCAATTTTGTTCTGAATTAGAAATTGGAACGAATTTCGTTTTCAACATGAACAAATTTAATAAAAAAATGTAACTCCAAAATTCAACAAATTCTTTAATTGACATTTTGATTTATTGAAAAAAGTAAAAACTATTGACATATATTTCAAAAGTGAAAACCAAGCTAGAAACATTGGATTTCATAGGGAAATAACACAAAATAATAAAAATAAATGAATACATTAACAATAAGAACGAATAAAAAATTACTAATAATAACAAAAAAAAATTGTAAAAATAACACCATTATCAAAAATTTTACAGTGATAAACCGATTTGGTTGGCTCAAAGAAACATTTGGTCTGTCAAATATTTGATTCACTTAAATAAATTTTCAGTTCAGACAAACAAATTTTATTAGATTATAACAATTTGTGTTTCAATCTCTAAAATTTACGTTTCTGCTAACTTGAATTTGTTTGTCCAAACTAAAAACATTTCACAGTCAAAAAAAAACTCTTTTCCTTGAACTAAAAATTTATTCAAGTAAACCAAATGTTTAATTGGTCAAATTATGACTAAACGTTTGTTTGAACCAACTTAATTGGTTTTTCGGTTTATTATTAAAATCAAAAATTTGAAAAAAATTATTTTCAGCGTAAGGTGTGCGTATAAAATGAATCCATTTCAATCATCTTCATGCTGAGTTTACGTTTTCTGCGAGAAATAATAGCGGATTTTAACAATTTTGTTGTGAATTAGAAATTGGAACGAGTTTCATTTTCGGCATAAACAAATAAAAAAAAAGGTAACTACAAAATTGAACAAATTCTTTACTTGACATATTATTTATTACAAAAATTTAAAACTATTGACATATATATTTAAAAATTTCAACCAAGCTAAAAACATTGGATTTCATAAGGAAATACTACAATATAATAATAAAAAATAAATATATAAATAATAATGAATAAAAAACTACTATAAATTATAAAAAATTGGTGAAAATAAAACCATCATCAATAATTTTACACTGACAAACCGATTTGGTTGGCTTAAACAAACATTTGGTTCACTTAAATAAATTTTCAGTTCGGACAAACAAATTTCATTCGATTTTAACAAATTATTTTTCCATCTCCAAAATTTAAATTTCTGCAAACTTGAATTTGTTCGTCCTAACTAAAAACATTTTACAGCCAAAAAAAAATTCGTTTCCTTGAATCAAAATTTGATTTAAGTAAACTAAATATTTGTTTGATCAAATAACGACCAAACATTAGTCTGAATCAACTAAATATCTAAAATTTGAAGAAAATCATTTCATCAAACGAAATTTATGAAAATATAATCTTCACGCATAAAATGAATCCATTCCAACCGTCTGCATGCTAAATTTACGTTTTCTGCGTGAAATAATAGCGAAATTTCCCAATATGAGATTATTTCGAAGGAAAAACCAAGGAAAAGGAAGCACCGTTTGTTTGGACTCCCACGGGGGCCGTTATTGCGGATGCGGTCTTATCAAGGGGACGTTGACAATGGCTCGCAATATCGGCCCGGTCACGTAGACTGACCCCCGGGCAATAACGACGCCGCAGCCTCCAGATGCGCATTTTTTTTTCTTTCCCCTCGGTTTTCGCGCCGGGAAATGCGCTTTTCACGCTCGAGTTACGCGAAATTGACTACGTACAACACGATATAGACTAACCTCCCCCCCCCCGCCCCTCCAAACTCACTTCAACCATGAATTCGAAAGCAGTACTTAATTTAATATTTTATAAAAAAAATAATGTCTTCTAAAAAAGGAATCCTTTTTCCATTAATATTTATATATATATATATATATATAAAACAGTTTAATAATAACATTTATAATGTTATTTAATAATATATGTTTATTTAGAATTAGATGAATAAACAAATCGAAAATAATAATGGTCGGAATATAATAACCAGCTAAAGTAAAAATTATCAGAAATATACATGTATAAATGGTAGGAAATATTGATGATAATATAAAATAAATTTATGATTTGAAAAATAAGTATAAAAATTTTTTTGTGACTCACCGTACATCTTTCCCTCGTCGGAAAGGATGATTTTCCGGCGGCCGCATGGTGGATATATGCTCACAGCTTCTTGAAAACTTTGTTCAATATCAGGTGACCACACACCCTCCGCGTCAGCTGCTGACAGTTCCTTCTCGTCCTGTAAATTCACATTCACAAAACCCTTAAATTTGCTCGCCTTACACGTAAAATATACCGAGTTTACATTTTTTTATTCATCCCAGCCAAGAAAAATTATCATTGATGTTTTGCCTGATTTAAAGACATTTTCTAGGATTTTGGAAAATTTTTGCAATCACTTTTACAACAATTTTCACCGTTTCATTGTGTGTAAAATAACAAAATTTTTTAAAATATGTGATTAATATTAAGATATCCTTTTATTTCGAATAATTGCTAACTATTGTGAAGCAAACATAATGAAAATTAAAAAATCAGAAAAAAACCTGGATAATGAACAGTTATACAAAGCTATAAACAACTGGGTAATGAAGTTCAGAGCCGATCTATTGACGAGTTTACGAGGTATAAAACTTCTCATCAACTACTGGTTGGTATAACTGTTTCTAGGAAAAAAAAGTCGTGATTTGCTGTGCAATAAAACAAACGAAGCGAAAATATCGGTTCTTAAGTTACTTGAGTACTTTTTTTGTAACTTCCAATACTATATATTTAATTAAAGAGATATCAATTTGTTCATTAAATATATCGAAGGTCTAAAATCACGTTCTGATTTTAAAAAAGTGACGAAAGTACTAGTTAATATTTGAAATTATATTAACAATAATTTGGTTAATACTATACAAACTTGCTCCTTATTACTTAAAAAATTTTACTGTAACGTTAAACATTTTGTAAGCATCTTTTTTATACATAATTTACAATTTACATGAGTGACTTTTTTTATTAGTTTCATTTTTGAAATAAAAAAAAAATTTTATATTTAAATATATGTAGTTTCGCATAAATTCTTTTGTACTCGTTAAGAAAAAAATTTGGAGATTGATTTCTCGATTGAATTTTATACAATGAAAAAAATATTAGTTTTCCACTGATTCTCATTGACGCCCTTTTGGCTGAGCGAATCAGTAGATTTTCAATGAGTTTCAGTGGTATTCCACTATTTTGGATTTAAAAAGCAAGTAGTTATTTTCGAAACTTTTCCAAAATCCAGAAATTCAACCCAAAATTAAAAAGTATACAATGAAAATTCACTACCATAAAATTGACAATTCAATAGAGGACACTATGAGAGTCACTGCCAAGGGCGTACGCAGGATTTTGATTAGGGAGGGGCAAAGTTTAAAAATGTAGTCTGACTTCATATTTTATATTTCTTCGTCAAAATTTACAGTTTACCACAAAAACTAAATCTAGATAATAGCCAAACGACGTGGATCTTCAGCGAATCTGTTAAGAACTTTTACTAAAATCTCTTTCTCATTTTTTATTATCTTTTTTCTCTGAACGCTCAGCATGCATAATCCTGTAAATAAAAATTCTATGAATGAAGGTCATATACCGAACGAAAATGATGAAAAAAATCATCAAAACGCGTGAAAAAAATGATGAAAAGCGGGAGAAAGGAATGCGAAAACCACAGGAAGAATGCGCCATGAACGTGGACCGGGCGAAGTAAGAAGGAATCCGAGTAAGGCGAAGTGGACGAAGACGACAGTTAAACGGCGCAGTATTTCGCGCGCTGATTGTCCGGGGATTAGGATCTCTCGCGAAGAGAGTTTCCCTGATTAACAGTCAATTAAAATGAGAGGGGGCTGCGGACCAAGAGCTGCGAATTCATGGAATTTCGCAGGAATCCTTTGCCGCCATTTTTGTCGCGGCAAAACTTCCAGAACGAAATTGAAGGTCCCGATTGAATAAGGGGTTTCGCGCTCGGTCAGTAGGCAGGGGAGGGGATGACACGCTGAAGCGCCGGGCTTCTGAAGCCCGAAATTCTGGATATACGAAATCTCAATAAACTAAATTCGTCGTAACGCGGTTAATTAACAATCGATTTCCATGAAATTTTGACACAAGTTT
>JAPYZL010170740.1:0-15316 GCA_030522825.1 Platygaster orseoliae
GCCATGAATGTAACATTAATGTTATGCTTGTGCCACACGAATGTAACACTCATGTTCCTTTCGTGGTGCATTAATGTTACACTCATGTTCCTTGCGTGGAGCATAAATACAACACGCATGTTTTTAATAAAAAATAATTTTAAAAAAAGGTATCGATCACCCAGAACCAAATAATTCCAATATATTGAATTAATTCATTGATCAATGAATTAAATAAATATATTAGAATTATTTGGTTCTGGGTGATCGATACCTTTTTTTAACATTATTTTTTTTTTAAACATGCGTGTTGCATTAATGCTCTACGCAAGGAACGTGAGTGTAACATTAATGCACCATGAAAGGAACATGAGTGTTACATTAATGCACCACAAAAGGAACATGAGTGTTACATTCATGTGGCACAAGCATAACATTAATGTTACATTCATGGCGAGACTACATGAATGTCGCATACATGTTGAACATGAGTGTTACATTAATGTTTCGCACTCATGTTGCATGAATGTTACCGGCGTGTATCGTAGACATATGCTGCATGAATGTTCCATGAATGTAAGCATGAGTGTTCCATTAATGCCCATTAATGTAGCACATGTGCAACACCCATGCTGGATACGATTAACATTAAATGTTGCATTCATGTTACATGAATGTCTTTTTTTCACGGGTTCCAGGTAAATGACGGAGTGAATTTTTCAAGTGACGGCGGGAAGTCCGCCATATTGGATTTGAGTAATCACTCACTTTATCTTGTCACAACAATTGTTTTCACATTAATTTTCGTTTCGTATCACTTTTCATGTCATTGGATTACAAAAAAATGTCGTGTAAAAGGAACTTTACATGAAATTCAACTGTAATAGTGATTTTCTTTCGAGAAAATTCTGCGAAAGTGCTTTTGTGAATCCACTATACGTCAGTGCCTGGGAAACAGCAATTTTCGACGCAAAAAATTGACCTGAAATGGTCAATTTTCGAAAAAATTCAAGAAAAAAGTACATTACTCTATTTTATATATCTCAGTGCGATTTTCGCAAAGAAAAGAACTTTCGGCTAGTCAGTTTTCACATGAATTTCCGTTTTGGACCAGTTTTCACTCTATTGGATTACAAGAAAATGTCGTGTAATAGAAACTTTACATGAAATTCAACTGTAATAGTGAGTATCTTTCAAGAAAATTTTGCGAAAGTGCTTTTGTGAGACTACGAGTATTATTCGTCATTGCCTGGGAAACCGCAATTTTCGACGCAAAAAATCGACCTGAAATAGTCAATTTTCGGACAGTTTCGGAAAAAAGGAAATTACTTCATTTTATATATCTCAGTGAGATTTTCGAAAATAAAATAACCTGTTGCTACTCAGTTTTTGCATGAATTTCCATTTCTGATCAGTTTTTACGTCATTGTATTACAAGAAAATGTCGTGTAATAGGAACTTTACATAAAATTCAACTGTAATAATGAGTATCTTTCGACAAAATTCTGCGTTAATATTTTCGTGAAACCACCATTCGTCATTGCCTGGGAAACAGCAATTATCGACGCAAGAAATTGACCTGAAATAGTCAATTTTCGTAAAAATTCAGGAAAAAAGTACATTTCTCCATTTTATATATCTCAGTGCGATTTCCGCAAATAAAATAACCTGTTGCTAGTCAGTTTTCACATGAATTTCTGTTTCAGATCAGTTTTCACATGAATTTCTGTTTCAGATCAGTTTTCACGTCATCGGATTACAAGAAAATGTCGTGTAATAGGAACTTTACATGGAATTCAACTGTAACAGTGAGTATCTTTCGACAAAATTCTGCGAAAGTGCTTTTGTGAAACTATTTTTTATCATTGCCTGGGAAACGGAAATTTTCGACGCAAAAAATTTACCTGAAATGGTCAATTTTCGGAAAAATTCGGAAAAAATCAGATACCAAAACATAGATTTGCATTGTAACTTTATTTTTTGCACCATTTTTCAAATTTCTGGAGGGGTTTCAACTTGCAATTTAGATCTGACAAACGGAACATTTCATTTCGCAGAATTGACGGAGCACTGAAGCGGTAATGAAACTAATATGACAAGGCACGATAACGAGATAATGCTGGGCAGTGAGTGGAGTAGCTGTAATAGAAGGGGGAGAGGGGAGGGGAAACGAGCATGTTGTAGGTGTAAGTTACAGTTTCTTTGACGTGCGTTCAGAAAAACATACGTGGCAAAGTTGATTCTCGAGCCTTGGTCGAATCGGCACGTGGCCATAATAGCAGATCACGCGCTCGCCCATTATTCTCGTCATTATTCTAGTGATGGGCCGCATTATGTATAATAGGTTGTAACGCATCGCAGTTCCCATGTTTCCGATTACGTCCGCGCATTACACGCGAATCTCTCTTAATTTATACAAACAAGTCGGTTTAATTGGTACCTATACTGAATGTAAACATTTCCAGGACCAATAATGGGTCGGAATATTAATATATAAATATGACATAACAGAAAAGTGTTTGTTACGTCCTCTGCATTGTAGTAAATACTTTTTTGATAATTTTCACTTATTTTCACTATTTTTTATTCTTATTTTTATTTTAATATTGTTGTATTTTCATAGATTTTCAATTTCCCAATTTATTCCTTTTTTTTATTGTATGGTTTTTCATGAATTTCTATGACGATACAAGAAGTACCATAAAACCATAACCAATTTGTCATTTCTATGTGGTAGGACCATTTGAGTTTTTAGAGCCGGGAAGAATGAGGCGTTTTTGGAAAATACGACACCTCATTAAGCGAAACGATGTCGGGCTCGTAATTGCCGGCGCATCTTTTGTGTTGATCTCTGTTCCGAAAAATCCTACCCGTCGCGATGCAAATGGATACACGTGCTGCTTGGCATTCTCAGCACGTGGACGAACGCGTGGCCGCGCCATTCGCAACTTGCCAACCCGATAACCGGCTCCCAACCTAACCTTCATTCAACCAGGTACATTTTATCCTTGCAATCCGATTCTTTCTACATGGAAAGTACATTTTTCGTTGTTGCATATCTGTCAGGATTTGAAAACTTACTGCTCAACCAAGTGTATACGTCATAAAGAGATTTAGGCATGATGTCAACTGTGCAGTTAATTTATTTACAAATTCATTACTATAAATATGTAATTGCAAATTTATGGCATAAAATGTCATGGTGTCGATATTGCAAATTTTTTTGAAATTCATTACTATTATTATTTATGTAATAAAAAATTCATGGCATAGAATTTTCGAAAATGTATGCCATTATTAGAATCTCTGAGTCTTGAATTAGATCCTTAATTAATTAGAATCGTAGAATGTTGATTAATTAGGTATCTTAATGACATGATGTCAATTGTGCACGATTTAATTAAACACTGTTATTAATTGTGCACCTATTTTACAAATTCATTACTACAAATATGAAATTAAAAATTCATGGCATAAAATTACTATGATACATACTATGATATGTACATACTATGATTAGAAAATTTTTCAAAAAATTGTACAAAAATTTCAAGATTTTAAAATAAGTATAATAAAATGAATTTACTTAGTTCGGTGTACGAATTTATAAAAATGTGCACAATTGACGACATGCCAGATTTTATGTTTTCGAAATAAGAAAAGATATCAGATGGGTCAAATGGGTCAAATTTTTCGAAAGAAATTGAATATAAAATTCTATCATTTAAAAATTTATGACGAAGAGATTGTCAAATGTTTTATATGATATGAGTTTTACACTCCTTCGACTTAGAAATTTTTGGGAAGCAAATTTTTAAACGGGAAATAAGATTTTTATAATCCTATGTTTATCGAGTTTTCAGCTTTTATTCGTCTGTCTTCAGGAATTAACAATTCAACATCACAATAAATTAAAAAAGTTTTTGTACAGTAAAAATTATAGTTGCACGGCATATGGTCGATTTTGAGAAATTTATGAATCCAGTGAATATATTATGTTAATTAATAATTTTTTATAATAATATTATTTATATTATAAATTATTACAAATACAATATAGAAGAAATAAATAAAATAATATGATATATTCAATGAAGAATTAATATATTTTTTATTTTGACTCCAGTGATTATATATTTAATTACTATACAATAGAAAAAATCGACCTCTCAGCAGAAAAAATTCAATCCTATTTTTTTGTATTGCGTAGTCCTATTGAATCTGATTGTAAATTGTAATATGTAACAGTCGATTGCCCATGGATCTTTTTTTAAACAAAAAATGAGTATAAAAGAAGAAAAAATATGGGAAAAAATTTTGCAAATTGTTTGTATATTACTTTGAAGTGAAAAAATTTTATGAATAGTTTTTTTTTTAATTCAATATACTTTAGCAACATCCAGTATAAAATTTCTTGACAATTGGAAAAGTATACTATTTAAAAAATTTTTTCAAATCAGAATTTATTGAATGATTTGGTTAAAAATATGGTTTAATATGATAAAAAATCTGACAAGAAAACATTTGACCAGATAATTATCTAATTATAATCAGAAGATTTATAATTACTGACTCGTATAAATAGCAAACGTATTTTAAAAGTTCATAAACAAAAGAGAATACTGTTTCAAATAGTAAAACGTCTTAATATGAAAGCAAAGAATATTCAAAATCATATTAAATATTAAATTTAAAAATGATGAAAAAAATTAATGATAAATAAAAAAAATAGAACATCGTAATATGAAGGCATAGAATATAAAAAATTATATTGAATGATAAATTTGCAAATGATTTGACTTAAAATTAATAATAAGTAAAACAATAAAAAAAATTCCATGAGATAGAGTATGAACCAATACAATACAGATTAATGAAAAATGTCTTCAAGTATGATTAGATTATCATATTAGATAAAGAACGATAAAAAATTAGTAATAATAAATTACATTATAACAATAGTAGAATCGTAAAAGTTAAAATCAATGAATAAAGTCCATAACTTTCTTATTAATATGAAATATTGAACTAATATATTCAATATGTATTGGTAATTGGACCTCATGAGTAATGATATTTTCAATAACATTAACTAAATAAAAAAATGCACTTCACGAACATGAATCCATGGAATATTGAAACGAAAATATTTATAATGAAAAAATACAAATAATTGATTCAGAAACATTATATAATTATATTAACGTAAAACAAAATAGCTGAAAACGACATAGAACAAAAAATTCAGAAATTGCAATAAAAAACAATTAAAAATATCTACTTCTACATAAAACTCTTCCTTTTACTTTACATCCTTAAAAAAATGTTTCCAGAACCAATTAATATTAATTGGTTCTATTATATTACAGCATAAAATATACTATTATTGTGTTCTTCAAGAAACCATGAAAAATGCACGAAAAAATTGATATAGTTAGTTCAAGCCAACCAAATATTCAGTTCACTCAACAATATTTTCAGTGAAGACCAACAAACTTTATGAAATCTCAACAAATTCTGGTTCAGTCAAAAAAATTAACCTTCATGCTAACTTCAATTTCTTTGTGCAACCAAAAAATATTTTACACTAAAAAAAATTTGTCTGACTCAATTAAAAATTTATTCAATTTAACCAAATATTTGGTTGGTCAAATAACGATTAAATATTCACTGAAAAACCAATTTAGTTGGCCCAAACAAATGTTTGATTATTATTTGACCAACCAAACATCTGGTTTACTCAAATAAATTTTCACTTCAGACAAACAAATTTTTTTGACTGAAAAATATTTTAAGTTCGGACAAACAAGTTCAAGTTAGTAGAAACGTTTATTTTTTTGACTGAAACAAAATTTGTTTTTCAGTACTAAAAATTTATTCAACTGAACTAAAGATTTGCTTGGTCAAATAACGACCAAATGTTTATTTGAGCAACTAAATCGGTTTTTCAGTATTTCCCTGAGTCAACCAAATTTGTTTTTCAGCGTACATAACTCATTTTAGTGTTGAGTCGCAGTTTTTCGGAGTCACGGGGGTTAATGCTTGTCTTGTTTATCATGAAGCGATACGCACCAAGGGACGTAAAATTGTTACCAAGGGAAAAGCAGGCTGAATTAAGCGCGGTGTTTCCCATTAGAGACAACCCTCAATGAGATGGCTATTGATTATGTAAGCGCGTACCCTTCCGCTTGCTTCTGCGTAAACATGATAATCCCTCTCTTTCTATCTCTCCCTTTTTCATTACCCGCCCAGGTAATTACCCGCAACATATTTGATATCGGACGACGAAGCCGTTGAATTTACGCCATAAATGAACTGAAAAGTCCAAGCACGCATCAAAATCGAGTGCAGCACCGAAAAAAAAAGTAAAAACTGAACAACAATATTTCAACCTGCTGTAATTACTCTCTAAGTCTGAATCAGTCAAATTTTCAGCCAAATCATCAGTCAGCATCATTAGACTTTTCAGTGAAAATGAAACAAACCCTTCTATTTCCCATGGTCACCATCAAACTCTAGTACACGCCCTCAACCATTCCCATACAAACCCTTCAACTCCAAGATAACCCTTCACCCCGAAACATCGACATGATATAATCCCGCGCTTTTGGTCCCAAATTGGGTTGTTTTTATTCAGCTCAGCTGGTGATAATTGTGGTAGTTACTATACTATGAAACGTCAGAGCTGGCAAAACGATGGACGGGGTCGAAGACAAGGGCAATGGTGGCCCCTGCAAAGAAACAGAAGAGAGCCAAAGGAGAGGGGTACGGTGGGCGGGGGAGGGAGGGAGGGAAGGTCTCACGTTACCTTCGATGCGGCTGGATATCGGGTTACCCTCGACCTCATCTTCTTCCTTCTTGCCTCCGCGCTAGTTTGCCACCATCAGCATCATCAGCGGCAGCGGCAGCGCTCCATCCGTCTCTTATTCTGTTGTGCGTCTTTCTCCCATCTCTCCTTTCTTTCCCCCTTCCCTCTTCTTCATCCCGCAGCATCAGCTTGGAAGTGATGTGCACATCTTCCAAGACTCCCCCGTCATCTCGTGATTCCAGGGAAACGGAACAAACCGGAACGAGCTTAGATGGACAAGATAGGGCCTTTGATAGCGAAGGCTTGTGCTGTGGGCTCTCGTCATTGTCATCGCTGCACGCGTCTCTTTTTGTGCCAGTTGGAAAATGTCTGCCATTGTGACTGCATTGGTATTGAGGGAGGGTTTTATACAAATTGCTAGGGAATTACTGCTTTTTTGAGTGGTGATAAAATTGAAGAAGAGGATTTTTTGTGGCTTATGGTAGCGTATATAATATTTAGAGAATGATATCGCTCGGTGAAGAAATTTCAAGATGATAAGTACGATACCTCCGAACCACTATTCATAATCCTTTATTTAACAATTGAGTTTTCGGTGCTAAACATTGCACCCTTTTCAAAATTTAGTTATGTGATTGAAAAAGCAAAATCTAAACACTACATATCTTCATAAAAACTAATTATCATATTACTGACTATAGATGATCCCTAAATTTGTGTTTATGAACACGTGTCATGAAAAACTTTAATCACAGAATAATTCATATCCAAAATGTCGATTCCTCTTAAATAAGGTATCCCATCGTTATAAGTTATAAATGAAAATAGTCAGAGACAACCTAGAACTAATATCTCTCCTTTAATCTTTTTTAACACAACATCAATGAAGTGACAAGATGTTACCCAGTTAATTTCTGTGATTATACTGAAATATATAAAATTATTATAATGTAATCAAACATTATAAAAATGATATTTTTAAAGAATAATAGGTTATTTTATGAATTTGTGCAGTTTTTTGGTGGTTCTGGTACAATGAGAAAAAACGTAGTAATTTGTACTAAAAGTATTGGGAAGATTACTATATTCTAGGAAAATCTACGATATTATTTGAATTTTTCATATATTATAGTGCATTTAGCCATGCACATATTCATTTTTACCGTGGTGCAGTATAGTAACACGTCAAATATTGCAATTACAAGTTGATATGTAGTAAGAAATAATTAACAATTATTATACTAAATGCTAATGACTACAATACAAATATTTTGAATAATACAATGCTATATACAGTAAAATTTACTATATTTCATCTCGATCTCTCATTACTATGTTTTTTAGTATGAAGTACCAGATTTTTCTATAAGTGTATATCCGAATTTCACAAAATTTAGTGAATTTCTACAATGTCAGTCTTCTTGAAAATTCGAAAATTATAATAATTTTTCGGAGCTTCTAGAGTGGGACAAATTCATTAAATTATAATGCAATAACAAAATCTGCTGAAATGTTTCAAATAACGTAAATCTTGAGATGACACTGAGAAAAAAACTTAGTACTTTGTTCTATAAATATTGTGAAGATTACAATATTATAGAAAAATCTTCTATATTATTTTAATTTTTTGAATATTATAGTAATTTTGCGAAAAATATTTTTTTTTACGATGCAGTATAACTGAAACGTCAAATATCGTGATTATAGGTTGATGTATAGAAAAAACTACTGTACATATTGTACTTTTCATGTAAGTGAATGGTAGTTTTCAATACACAAGATATGGAAAATTACCTTTTATGATCATAATGTCTACATTTTTTCATAAATATGTATTACTATATACGTACATGAATTTCACTGTGTGCCAATGAGTACAATACGAATGTTTTGAATAATAAAATACTGTATTATAGTAAAATTTATTATCTTTCATCTCGATCCTCCATTACTATATTTTTTAGTAAAAGGTACTTCATTTTTCTCTCAGTGTAGGTGTCTTTAATTTTTATTGTTTTTATTTTTTTTTTTGCATAACTATATTCTTATATGTACTTTGTTGCTTACTGTAATTTTTTTTTATCTGTAGTATTTTTTGTGACTTTTGTGATTTTTCGTATTTTTTTCTACGATATGGTCTTTTCATGCAGTTTAGTAGGTATTTAAAAGTCTGTGACTCAAGGGAGTATTTTACCCAAATTACCCAGAAATTACTGCGCTTTTTTTAATAGTAATAAAGTAAACAAAATTTTTTTATCGCTTACAGTAGTGTTAACGATATTTTTGACGAATAATACATTATTTTGAAAATCCTTGCAGTTTTTTGGTAATTTTGGTAGGTGTCTTCAATTTGTTATTGTTGTAATTCTTTTCTGCGAACATAACTGTATTATTTTTTGTTGTTCGTTACTTTCTGTAATTTTTTCTTTATCTGTTGTATTTTTTGTGACTTTTGTGATTTTTCATATTTTTTTTCTACTATTTGGTATTTTAATATAGTTTGGTAGGTATTCAAAAATCTGGGATTCAAGGAAGTATTCTATACCCAAATTGCTCATAAATTACTGCTTTTTTGAGTAGTTATAAAAAAAAATTGTTCGTGTCGCTTACAGTAGCGTTAACAATATTTTTAACGAATTATACTTTATTTAAAAAATTCTTGCAGTTTTTTGCTGATTTCGGTAGGTGTCTCTAATTGTTTATTGTTGTAATTATTTTCTTGAAACATAACTATGTTATTTTTTGTCGTTCATTGCTTTTTGTGGTTTTTCTTTCATTTGTTGTATTCGTTTATACAATTTTGTCGTTTAATACAGTTCAGTATGTATTCGAAATTCTGTGACTTAAGGGAGTATTCTACCCGAGTTGCCCAGAAATCACTACTTTTGTAAGTTGTAATAAAAAAAATATCAAATATTTTGAAATTAAACTTTTTGTTCGTTACATTATATTATTATTTTAACAAATTACGATTTTCATTATTATAAAATATTGTAATATTTATTGGATATCGCCTTATTTTTCTTCATAATTTTTATGATTTCTCGATCCTGTGGAACCAAAAAAATAGGAAAATCTTTTATTGTTTCTTGTTTCAAACTTTCGACCTTTTCTTGGGCCCTCAACATGAAAATAATATCCTAATGAAGCTTGTTCATTTTTCTCAAATTTTTTTTTTATTTTCAGATTTATTTCTAAACTACGTTTAACGTAGAATAAACAAAGACTCTAATTTTTCTTTATAATTCACTGAGTCGGAACAATTTTTAAATTTTTCATATTTTCCATTACCTTAGCCGAACATCTTCAATTGGAATTATGTTTATGAAAAATATTTTGTAGCCAGGATTTTTTTTATATTCAAGTTAACAAAATTAAGAATTTTATTTCTGAATATTATTTAACTTTGTGAACTTACATAGGAACAATTCTAATGTCTTAGGGGTCGTCCATAAATTACGTAACGCTCTTAGGGGGGGAGGGGGGTCAGACCAAACGTGACATCCTGTATTGACGCTTATGGAGAATTGCGTTACGGAGGGGGGGGGGGGTAAAAAATATCGAAAATTGCGTTACTTAATTTATGGACGACCCCTTATATTTTCTTACTCATTTTAATATCAATTATCATTAAAAGTAAAATCAAAAACCAATTTCTTCCAATGCCTGACATTCACTCTCAACAAATCCCCAAAATTCAGGAAAAAAGCTAAAAGGATGAGAAAATCCACATCCCGGTTTTCCCACCCAAGCATCACGTGCCCCAGAAAAAAGTCGATACGTTTCGCAACGAGCGTAGTAAAAGTAGATTAAAAAAGAGCGGTAGGGACGTAGTAAAAAAAAACGCCGAGTAAAAAAAGGAAAGACGAAGAAGGTAATTCAATCCCTTGAACGCCGTAGGCAGTACACGTACGTCGCTGTGTACATACATCGTAGGAGCTATAAAGTGCAGGTCCACGTTTGTGCATGTAAAGGCAGAGCAGAGTGCGCCACGTACGTAGGTGCACCAAAGATGGGTGACTCGTGAGTGCTCGTGAGTCGTGAGTCTCGCGACTCTCGCATGGCGGCGTCGATTCCTTCCTCTCCCACTCACCTCCCACCACCCCCTCCCCCTCAGCCCCTTTTCACCCTTCCCCGGCACCTCCTTTCCTTTTTCCTATCCTCCGTACACGCTCCGTCCGCGGCACCTCCGTCCAGTTCTCCGCATCCTGCACCTTCAGGGTGGCGTCACGCTCAAGACGCTTCCGGTGTTAAATTACCCCGCACGTAACTGCATGCGCCTCTCTCTCTCTCTCTTTTTTCTTCATCCTTCTCTCTCGCGGTTTTCTTCGCCTTTTTTCCCCTGCTTTTCTTAGCTTTCGTGGCTTTTTTTATTTTTTTGTCACGCTTCGAGTCTACCGGTTCCTCGAGAGTTTGTGTTTTTTGTTGTGATGTTGAATCATGAATGGTTTCGAAAAATCTTGTAAGGATTTTGGAATTTGTAATAATTTGTACTAAAAATATTGAAATTACTATGTTTTAGGGAAATCTAGAATATTGTTTTAATTTTGCATGTATTATGGTACGTTTGGGCTATAAATGAATGCAGTATAGTAAAAGGTCAAATATCACAATGAAAATTTGATGTATAGTATAAAATACTAAATATATTGTATTTTTGACTTTAGTAAATATCAGTGCTCAATATGCAAGATGTGGTAAATTGTTTACATGATCATAATTTCTACATTTTTTCATGAATATTACTATATTTATATATATTACAATACAAATGTTTTGAATAATATAAAACTGTATATAGCAAAATTTACTATTATTTCTCTCGATCTTCCATTACTATATTTTTTAGTAAAAAGTATTAGGTTGTTCTCCTAAAGTTGTGATCATTTTAAAATTTTTCGAAAGTCCTATGGTTTGCAAAATTTGCAAATGTGATGAAATTTCATAATTTAAGTTAACATGTGAGCAATCATTGAAGCATATTTATGAAAATAAGTAATTTTTTACAGTTTGAAAATTGCTTGAATATTCGAATTTTACAAAATGAAGTGTATTTCCAGAACGTAAGTCTTATAGTACCTAAATATACATACACATTCCAGAATGTTAGTCTTCTTCAAAATTTCAACATTACAATAGTTCACGTAGTTTTTAGAGTGGAAAAAACTCATGAAATTATTATGGAATAAAAAAAACTGCCAAAATGTTCCAGATGACTCGCATTTTAGAATTACACTGAGAAAAAAAAACTAGTATTATAGTTTGTATTATATATATTGGAATAATCACTATATTCTAGGAAAATCAACAATATTATTTCAATTATTCATATATTATAATGAATTTAGCTGTACATTAATATATTTTTACCATGCAGTTTAGTAAAACGTCAAAGTTCAAATATAGTTAAAAATATTATTTATATTGTATTTTTTACTTTAGTGAATAATATTTCCCAATAGACAAGATATAGGAAGTGACCTTAGATGATCATTATAATTTCTACATTTTTTCATTAGTATCACTATACAACCTTGAATTTCCCTACAAATACTATACCATATGCCAATTACTACAATGCAAATATTTTGAATAATAAAATATTTTATACAGTAAAATTCACTATATTTTATCTCGATCCTCCATTACTATATTTTTTAGTAAAAATTACTAGGTTTTTCTCTCAGAGTAGTGATTATTTCTGAATTTTGCGAAAGTCCTATAGTTTGCAAAATTTTAAATTGTGACCAAATTTTTTAATTCTAGTAATCATTGAAGTAATCATTGAATGACATTCATAAAAATGAGTATTTTTTTACAATATTGGAATTTTTTAAATCTCCGAAATTTCCAAACGCCTGACAACTTTTCATATTTCCCTTATCAAAGACATTTCTGCAATTTTGGAAATTGCTTAAATATTCAAATTTTACAAAATGTAGTAAATTTTCAGAATGTCAGTCTTCTTAAAGATTTCAACATTTTAATAATTCACGGATATTTAGAGCGGGTGAAATTTTTATAAAATGAATATTTGTTGAAATTATGTGAAATTTTAATGAAATAACAAAATCTGCTAAAATTTTCCAAATAATGTAAATTTTGAAATTAAAAGAAGAATAATCTTTTTGACTAAACCAAAATTTGTTGGATATAATAAAATATGTTAACCTTCGCTCAAAATTGTGTTGAGTGAACTAAAATTTTGCTGGTCAAATAACGACTGAATTTTGGTTTCAGCCAACCATATCATAGTTTTTAATAACAGTTTTGAAGGATTGTTAAGAAACACCATAACAGTAAATTCTATGCTGCATAGAAAAGATTTGCTGTTGGAGCAGAAATATGTGCTGTTTTAACGCAACTCGACAGAACGAATTTTTTCGCAGAGTAGCTTATTTTTGTTTCCTTAACTAATTTTTTTTGCTACCAGAGCACAAATACTATGTAGTTAAATTTTTTGAATAATGATTGTTTCCTGACAATAAAAAATATTTATTGGAGCAACAAAAATTAAGCTACTGCTGCAAAAAAATTAATTCTCTCAAGTTGTGTTAAAATAGTGCATCTTTTTGCTGCTACAACAAATCCTTTTTTTTCTAGTCTAATATAACATAAACAATTTACTTTGCATACGTTCATGTTGACTAACTATAAAAATAACTTTTGATTGGTTCTAAAAATAATTTTTTTTACAAGATGTTGGAAAATAGGTTTTTTATTAAAATTTGTTATTAGTTGTTTTCTACTCCAATTCATTCTTTTTTATTCGATGACATTTTCGTCTATTTGATTTATTTCTGTTGTATTTTGTTACGTTATTATGAATAATGTTACTGATTCAAATATTTGTAATTATTAGAATTTTTGTTTTTGTTTTTATATTCTATACAGGCGAGTACGCAGAAAAAATTTTCGGGGGGGGGGGTTTGTTGAATTCAATTTTTACTTTTGTGAACGATTTTTAAAAGTCTTCACAAATTTCACAATTTTTTGACATTTCGAAGAGGGGGGGGGGGGGTTTGAACGCCCAAGGCCCCCCCCCCCCCCCTGCGCATGCCCCCGGCTCTCTCAAATTATGATCGTTCAGTTTGTTTTTTTTTTTTGTTTTTTTATTCTATGAAAATTCTTAATTATATAATTACATTAATTTCTACATGATAGATACTTTTGTTCAATACTTAAATACTAATCATAGAGTTATATACTTTAATCAATGATTTTTTGTATGTTTTTTTTAATTTTTTTAAAGTCATTTATTATAAATAATCTTCTATAGTTCTTCATCTATCACGATTATCTTATCATGTTTGACGACTTTTTTTAATGATCTGTAATTTATTGGTTTATATTTTCTCCCAAAAATAAATAACAATTATATAAACAGTAAACTTCTAATCACGTTAAAGTTTTATAATTTTCATATACGTATTCAATATCATAGAACTTGTTTTTCGTAATTCTTAAGTCACTGAAATCATAATTTTCAAATGTATATAAAAGTTTCCATACAGATTTTTAAAATTTGATATTTTAAGGATCGAAAAGTCCTAAAAATCTCTTATATAAATATAAATATAAAGATTCAGAAAAATACTATCAACACAGATTTTCTCGAAAATCCCCTCCCGCACATTTTTCCTGCCTACGCCCCTGGCAAAATTCACTGGTTTTTAATAGATTTCTCGCTGCAGGGCGTATTTCCGTGCGGGATTTTGCTTGATTTGGCGATTTATTCGGCGGCCGCGAGCGTGTGGGTGTCCCGCGTGTGTAGGTTATGTTGTAGGTTATGTTCGTAGACAGTGGTGTGCACTGTACGGTGCCAGGGGTGGCCACCTGTCTAGCAAGGTATGCGCCGATACCATCGCGAGAACAGAACGGAATGAACGAGAATGAACGCCCAGCGCTAAGCAAAGACAAGGGCGGTAACTCACCCCGACAAATTATAGAGTGGCCAGACAGCGCGACTTTTTCCTCTTCTCTCCTTCTTTCGCACCTTCCGCTCCTTTCATGACTCCTTCTTTTCATTCCTTTTCCACTTCTGAAACATGCCAAACGTAGAAAATTAACGAAAAAATTCTAAAATTCAATATTTTTTATTATACAATATGAAAAAATGGTATTTGATAAGTTTATTATCAATTCTTTCTCATTATTCATGTGATTTTCGTAAAAATATTGAGAAATAATAACTTTTATTCAACTCCCGCAAGGGATATGTAATTTCGGACCCCTGCTGAGAGTTAGAGAAATGATAAATTA
Source organism: Platygaster orseoliae (assembly GCA_030522825.1). Taxonomy (NCBI): domain Eukaryota; kingdom Metazoa; phylum Arthropoda; class Insecta; order Hymenoptera; family Platygastridae; genus Platygaster; species Platygaster orseoliae. Next base: position 15,050 of record JAPYZL010170740.1, read on the forward strand.
CCTGACTGTTGACGTGAAAGTTCTTTTTTTACGCTAAACCGTGGGAGAAGTACGTACTTCTCCCACGTTGTGATCAGCTGATACAAAATGGCGGCCCTGCGTATCGATGTGGGTAAAGCGGGTATAGCTGAATCTTCCTTTGTCACATTCAATTGATCTAATATGGCCACCGCGGAGAATTTTAAATCCACGTATGAAACAAATGTCAATTTCATATTTCCCGCGGCGACCATATTGGATTTTTCGATTGTGACGGCGGAGCTACAA
>JAPYZL010170755.1:0-11336 GCA_030522825.1 Platygaster orseoliae
CCACTTAAAAAATTAATTACATCTCAAAAAATGTTCCAACATTATTAATTACTATCGTTTTGCGACTTTTAGCAATAATTCTCGACTTTCATTGACTTTTTATGACTTATCCTTTCTTTTCAACAATAATTTATTCAATTTTCTTTATTTGTTGAGATTTTTGGTTAATTTTCAAGAAACCTTCAGAATTTTACTATTATCTACTTATTTAACGATTATTCTACTGAATTTCTACCAACGTATCGCATTCGACTTTTTCACCTTTTTACTGTTTACTTTTGGTAAAATTACTTATCTATTAACTCTGAAATTACTAAGAAAAAAGTACCACAAAATATATACTCAATAACTGACAGTTTATGTTTTACTTTTTAAGAGAACCATTGCTCGATAACTTCGAAAAAAGAAGGGTGTGAAAAGAATCATCTCCAAATCTTCAAAACCTAGAAAGGTCGAAAAGGCGCCTCCAAAAAATAACGGACATCGCGAGGTTAACGTTTTTCAACAGAAGTAAATAACCTCTACAATGATTATGAATTATGAGAAAAATTGTCAAGTTTGCAAATTTTATATTTCCACACAGTTTTCGTATATCTTTGCATAGTGATACTAAAAACATGTAAGATATTAGAAATTCGTCATGTCATAATTTTTACATGTCAGCATGTGATTAAAAAAGTTTCATCCGTCGCAATCTTAATATTTGTATTCATTTTTTTACGGTGACGGCTCGAATGAACAAGCAATTACAGCAAATGTCCAAAAGAAACATCTTTTAAAGTAGATATTATGAGTAGATTCACTTTTTAAAAATTTTAAATAATTTTCGGACCCTCGCAGCTAAGATCCAGAAATTCATGTCTAACGTGCTATATACTGTTGTTGTTTCCTCGATGTTCATGCTCAGACAATACGCAAATCAGTCACTATCAAACTCAAACTTGCGAGAGTAATTGTTATTAAGTTAAGAAAAAGTTCCGTGGTAGTAATTTATTATGATATGATTGGCTGATTATGATTGACGTATTTTTAATTATTCGTGGATCAATAAAAATTTGAAAAAAAAAACAATCATCGATCACTGACCTTATTTTTTACAAATGCCTATACTATTATTTTATTATAAAAAATACAAAATGCAAAATCGAATGACTCATAATCCATATTGTTTGTGAAAAACCTCATTAACTATTTGTTGTTATTCACTGATAATGAAAAAAAAAATTTTGATTCTCATGTCACTTGGGTAATGAGAAAAAACATGAGACTCAGGGACCGAGACCGTTATTTATAACGGTTTCGTTTCGGTTTCGGTTTCGAGAAAAAAAATTATAACATTTTCGGTTTCGGTTTCGGTCTCGAGAAAAAAAAAAGTTTTCGGCTTCGATTTCTGTCTCGAGAAAAAATTTAACTTTTTGAGTTTCGAGACAAAAAATTACGGTTTCGGTTCCTTAAAACGAATCTATATCAGTTTCAGTTATGACTTGGTTCTCGAGAAAAAAATTTTTTCGGTTTTGGTTCCGACACTGTTAAAAATTTTTGTCTTAAATTTAAGAAAAACTGTATAATGCCCATTACACATACCCTGTAATATATATGCAATAAAAGTTTACAAATTATATATGTATACGCTTATATAACTTGAATATACGGGTATTTCAAATTTCATACATCACGTGTGTTTGAAATTGTACATGAAACCAATACTTATTTACATTAAACCTGTGACATCAATTTAATTCGTAACTATGAATTGAATTCAATACATCGATGTATTAGAATTATACGAAAATATTTGAATTAAATTTGTTTTTACATTTATTCATGCATGTAACTGAGACTTAATTTTTTTTTTTTAGATACTGCTTGCATGAAATCTAAAACAACTTTCAAATGCTTTGCATGAAAAATGTATAAAAATGAATTAGGAGTCTCGAGGTAATAAACATTTAATAGATCTGTATTTTATTCATTATTCAAATATCTAATTTATAAAATTTGGGGTACGTTTTAATACATCCATAATTATTATGGAAAGTGCGTCAAACTCAACTAGGTGTCTCTAAATTATACTTTTTTCAAACATGTTTACCTGGCGTACGTTTCAAATAGTTGGCTTATGAAATATCAAGTACATCTTTATAAATATTGAATAGAAAGTTTATGAAATTTAAGAAAATTAAAAACAGTGTAGATAAGAAAATGAGCGTTTTCACGCGTGACGGACGGACAATCGCACGTTTTTTTCTGGTCATTATGTTCAATTGCGTTAAGACAAATCTAAAAGGCACAAAATACATCATTGAAAATGAAAGAAGGTGTAATTTTGATAATATAAAAATAGGCTGTAATGGTTAAAAGTACGTTTACGAATGTTATTGGGCCCGTTAAATATGGAGCGTGACGGACGACATGTACACGGAAAAAATTTTATGGCTAAAATTACCAAAGATTGAGGATTCTCTGGACAACGGTGAAATTTTTTGGGAAAAAGTGACAAAATTTCACCATTGCCTAGCGATTCCTGAATTGTTTGGTAATTTTTGCCAAAAAATTTTTTCCGTGTATGACATAAAAATTTTATTTGCTCTGTTGTGCTTAAAAAGTCTGCGAATTATAATCAATTTATCCGAAACAAGGTTGACTTTTAATGAGGAAAAACTGTCAGGAATACGCTGCCGTGATGCGTTTTATGATAACTTTTTCTGTTTTTTGGTTGTTTAACACAATAGCTTTCTTTGCATGCGTGACGGACGGACACGTATGTCATGTATTTGGTATTTAAAAATCTTCGAACTAAATTCAAATTTTTGACGATGATGTTGATTTAAAAGTTCAACAAAATGTAATGAACAGATTTGGTTGACTTTTTTACACAAACTTATTTCTTTTATACTTGTAAAATAAAATTTAGCGTTTAGTAGGTCGAATGGATAAATCGTATGAAATGACTTAGAAAAATAAATAAAAATGAAATTGTTGAAGCGTTTTTTATTCATTAAATTATTGATTTATTTCATGGAAAAATACAAACACCTTTTTTAAACGAAGAAATACAAGAAAAAAACGAAAAAAAAAACGCACACAAACTAAAAAGTAATTTTCTGAGAACAATTCATGTCTACTTTTTTTCATGAAAACGAAAATGCAACTACGGAATGCAATACGAATATTTATTTCTCCAGCTTAACCCGCAAACGACGTGAAACTTTTTTATGCAAGGTGTACCAAAATCCTCGCGCCAAAAATAAAATCCAGTATTCCTTTTTAAATTTCGAGTTGAAAACTCCTTTGCTACTTATTACAAAATTCAAAAATAAAAATGTTATTCAACTTTGAAATTTACCCAATAAATGCGCTTTTTCAACAAATGGCAATAAAAACCAGAGACCAAACTCTACCCAAATTTTCTTCATAATTTTTTGAATCGAAAAGTCCTGTGCCACTTTTCCCAAAACTCAAAATCAAAAAAGATATTCGAGTTTGAAATCTGAGAAATCTGATTGGTTGAAACTTCTAACTCAAATATCTTTTTTGATTTTGAGTTTTGCGAATATTTGGGTTGAGTTTGTCAAGTAATTTTTATCCCCACTCCTCGTAAGAGCGCGTTTATTGTTTAAATTTCAAAGTTCAGTAATTTTTTTATTTTTGAGTTTTGTAAAAAGTGGCAAAGGACTTTTCGACTCAAAATTTAAAAAGGAATACTGGATTTTTTTGGCGCGGGGATTTTGGTAGACCCTGTATAATATGATGAAGTTCTACGGAAAAATAAGTCAATTTTTGATATTGAAATAAGGACGAACTTTCTGTTTATTATTTAGAAAATGAATTTTGTTTGAAAAAACAGAGCGATGGAAAAACTAGTGTTCACACTAAGAACTGCCGTATCAATCAGTTGACACTTAATTCATTTTCTCCGGCTACCACGCTTTATAGCGTGACGGACGGACAAAATTATAATATTTATTTAAAAAGTTCTTATGTGTTTACGATAATGCAAATTTACACATATAATCAGGGACATATGTGACCTTTGAAAATGAAATTTCAATGAATCACGACAGTTTGTTCTTGCACAAATAAATGTTTTTCGTGTTTTACCGTGACAGACAGACAGGAAAAACCTAAATTATACCTTAAATTGTTGCTCATTCACGAAACAATTTTCCAAAAGTCGTGACATCACTTAATCTTCTATATAGTTTTTAGATTACGTAAAAATACGCAATTTCATATTTACAACATTTGACCATTTAATACTTTGCGAAATGTTTACTTACAAATCTAGCTTTTCATTACGTAGTGGCGGTTCAATTTTCCGTCAAGTTTACTACATCTCAACGCTTCTTATTAAATCGAAAATTTTTTTAACATAAATTCTGTGATGCATCTACTACGATTTTATGAAAAATTTGTATTAAGAATATTGAATTTTGAAATTTGCTGTGCATGTCCGTGTTTTTGTGAAAACGCTCAAATAACGTTCTGAGTTTTTGTATCAGAAATAGAATTAGTTGAATCGGTTTTCACGAAATGAGAAAAAAATCCAATAATTCTAAACAATTCGAAAACGACAAAATAATTACTAAAAAAACTGCTAGGGAACCGAAAAAAATTTTTCGGTTTCGGTTCTGTAGAAAATCTCAATAACGGTTTCGTTACGGTTTCGTTCCCGCTTATATCGAATCGGTTTCGGTTCCGGTTTCGGTTTCGGTTTCGGCGGTCCCTGATGAGACTGGTGTTTATTTCAAGGTATTCCTAATTACTTTATCAAAAACGCCATGAACAATTTTTAATTGGATTTGAAATGAAAACAACAACAGAAATAGAAGAAATATTAAAGGGAAATTATAAGACAAAACGTTGAATTTTTTTTCAAATACTTTTTTTACAAACTGAGAATATTCAACAAATACTAAGGTACATCATTTCTTACAAATCTCCTAAAATGATCGTCACAAGCGTAGAGTAACGCTAAGGATAAATTCCATGCCTTCTTGAGACGCAATTATATGATGCCGGAATTAAAAAGCCACATCGAGCAATTGGATTCATGGGGTTTTCTCGTACTTTTACTCGAGTCCTTTCATTAAAATTAATAGCGGGAAGATGTTTCGAAGTTGAATCACTAGTACTTGGTCCAGATGATATCGCGGAAAAGAAAATTTGCACAGCACTTCTCGAAGACCCAATACTTTCCCTCCGTAAATGGAATTAACTGTTTGAAGTTTGATATTCAAACAAACCAGCCAAGGTGGAGTGCAGACAATTTTGTCATCCGGATTTCAGTACTTCGTTATGCGGATGAAAAGAGAAACGTGAAAGACTTTGTGCTTTGTACTATTATTAACCCATTGTTTGTCATATTCAATATTTTACAGTCTCCAAATTTTTTTTTTACTTTGTTACTCAATAGGCAAGAATATTCAAAAAACCAAATTCATAGATAAAGGGTAAACAAATTATAGAAAAAAATTTTATTCCTGTGTAATGTAACTATGATCAATTAATTAGTTACTATTATTACTATTATTAATTACCATCAATTAAATCATAACAAATTCAAATGTGTTTATATACGTATTCATTTACATTAATTCATATAAATTAGTTAGTGAAAATCTTACAGATAATAATAATATAATTCATTAAACAAAATTATATATATGCAATACATATAAGAATTCCATTTTTATAAAGTCGACCTTACAAAATTCTTATAAAACAATTTTCTTTTAAAGTGACATTATAAAACACGTATAGGATAATCTTTCCTTATATAAAAACCAGTTACTTTTTTTAAAAAAATTTCCAAATCATTATTCATTGAATATTGAAATATAATATATATTGCAGAATCTCATTGAAAATACACTATTGAAAGAATACTAACATTTAAAACGATGAATATAGGAAACTCTGAAAATGAAGTCATGAACTGAAATTAAAATGCACAAATAACTTGAAAAATTTAGAAAGAAATTTTTTTTTGAAAAAATTGTTTGAATAGATATATTTTGTGAGGAATTTTACACAGAAGAAGATGTACTTAGAATATTTATTTTCTAAACATTTTTACACGAAATAGAATTTTATGCCAAAATTTTCTCATGAAAAAAAGGTACAATTTTTAAAGAAATTGAAAAATCTCATAAAAATAAAAATTATAATCTGAAATACCATTGCTTATTGAACATTTAAATAAAAAAATTTCGCGAAACCTTATTGAAAGAACAGTATTAAAAGAATATTAACATTGAAAACGAAGAAAAAGAAAACTCTGAAAACATAGTCATCAACTGAAATTAAAAATACAAATAACCTGAAAAATTGACAAAGACATTATTTTTTGAAAAAACTGTTTGACTAGACAAATTTCTTATAATACAAATTTTTTTATATATTTTATACAGAAAATAATTTTTACGAAAACAATTTATTTTAATTCCTACAAGAATCAAAATTTTATAAACAACTTTTGTTATAAGGTTATTATAAGGTTGCTATATGAAAATAGTTTTTCTTGTGAGAATGAGAAAGGTCGATCTTTATAAATTTTTATAATGTTTTCATATGAATCAAAATCACTAGGGGTACAGATTAGCAACACAAGCAAGTATTGCTATGATTTACAAGTATTTTTGAACAACGTTTTTCATAATTATGAATAAACAATCATAATATAATTAATATAAACTATTGCATTCTTAAGAAACATTTGTAAATTTTAGGTTGCTTATTACAAGTTGATATAATTCCAAACAAATATATTGTTTTTTTATGAATATAAACAATTATAATATGCACGATGGACAGCTGCGAAAAAATTCATGTACCTACAATAGATACCCTCCCAAAAAAACTGCAACCAAACCTAATAAAAAAATGATAACTTTCGACTCGTCGTATCCACAACCAACGTCTCCAAAAAACTTGTTCTTATGTAAAAAAAGAACATCCGAGTACTGAATTTTTCATTGCGTAATCCCACGGATCCAACTCTAATGGGAAAAGCCCGGAGCGAAATCGCATCAAGGTTCGTTATGTGTTTCTAAGTGTCTGAGTATGCCTTGGAGAAATCTGCCCGAGTACAAGATTTACGTTTCACTGAAATAATTCCCTTCTTTTTCTCCAAGCAGGAGCGATTATACCCGGGGAGCCTCATCACTCGGAGCTTTTCAAAGCCTCGGCATAGAGAGGTGTTTCCGGTCAGTTATCGTCGAAGCAGTGGGGCACCGGCGGCAATCCTTGCGAGTACTAGAAGCGACGGAGCGAAAAGCTTAACCTATCATTCCTCACTCTGCTTCAGTAGCTGCGGGTTGCGAGCTACAGTAACCCACCCTTTCCCCCCTTCCCTCCCCTAGATCGTCGCCCACACTGAAGCAGCTTTACTCCTTGCTCGCCAAAGAAATCGCCGGACTTACTCGAGCCTTTGAAAACACGCCAGTCGCTTAAAGCGTACACCATGATCCCACGATCCTTTTTTTTCTCGTACTTTTGGGGATTTTGAAGGAGATCCAAGGATAATTTCAGGATGAAGCATGGAGTATTGAATGAAATGTAGGTAAAATCTATAAATTGTGTTTCCAAGATTTCTCGGCTACTTTGAGAAATTTTGGGTGATTTTTTTTTGGTTGAAAACATAATTCGTTTGCTTAGTTGAGGAAATGTAGATAGTGGTTTTTAAAAATATCTTGAATCGATTGACTTCTTAATTTATAGTAATAAGTTAATTATATTATCATATTTATATCCTATTACGAAATAATTGATTTTTAGTCACTTGTATTCTTAAATAGATCTTGTATAGACCTTCATAGAACTAAGTAAAACATAAATTATTTTACATATTCGTGATTTTAATATTCTACGCCCTGTTATGTAAGAAAGAATTAGCATTTCAAATTCAAACCAATCACTCCTTTCTTATCATACAACTGTGCATGATAAGCTTGTGAACTGGAGTAAGTTTAGAACTCGGAGTTACCTCGTAATTTTGTTTGCAACCCTGATGTAATGCCGAGACTATATTAGAGTGGGTCTTGAGGTTTCAGAGTAATCCTCGCTGCCAAAACGTAGACACGTGTTGATACGTGCTCAACCGAAATTCTGTTACAAAATTATTACAGTTGATTAAGATGTGACCTCCAAAAGGATTCTAAAACCTGAAGATTTCAGGGTATTCTTATAGGGAAAACGAATTTACTAAGGAAGTAAAAGATGAAACGATCGGGGTACAATTTTTCTGAAAAAAATATTCTAAGAAAACTTTTTCTAAAATTCTGTTTTTCTAATAGAGGTATTTTTCTGAAATATTTTTTTCTGTTCCATTTATTTTTCTAATGCTTGGTTTTTCTGATCCATGTATTTTTCTAGAATATTTTTTTCTATATCATTCGCTTTTCTAAAATTTGTGTATCGTATTATGTAAAAGTGTAGATAACATTTGTTAAACAATATTAATGTAATTTGCACAACTTATATTTATATTAGGTATTTAAAATTTATCATACTATAATGTTTGTATTATACTTATAATAAATTTATATTCTATTTAAATTAATTCTTATATTTATATTACATATTTGTTGTTATTTTATATTACTCACAAATTTTCATCTTATTGTATATCACATTTTTATACTTACATTTTATATTTTCATATTCTTTTTTATATATTTTTATATTTTACTTTTAAATTTTATCTTCATTTTAGAAAAAGTGATATTACTAGAAAAGAAGTTTTTATAAAATGGTTCAAGTAAGAAAAAACTATTTTAGAAAATGTAAGATATTGAAAAAAAAAAATTTCCTTAATTTTGCCAGTAAAAGACATATTTTAGAAAAATAAAACCCTCTACTAATAAAACTTGTCATCTCATAATCTGAAAAAGTGAAAATTCACTAATTTAATGTAAAAAATATTTTACTACTGCTAAAAAACAGTGACATTGATAATTCTATTGACAAAAAGTTCAATGTAAATGTTCACTGATAGAAACAGAGAAATTTTACTTTTTTAACGTCAGAAAGTAAGGTTTCAGAGCCTCAGTAAAAACTCACAAAAGTCATAGATGATATACCAATTTTTTTACGCATGATGCGGAAAATTAAAAAAGTACTGTAAATATAGTTTCTACGGTTCATACTCTGAATTATTTAAAACTTTGAAAGACTTATTAGGAAGATTTATAACTGATCTGGCATCGGTATTATTAAACTTTTGAAATTAGTACACTGAGTTTCCTATTACAGAATAACGTCAAAAGAACAACGGGCTGCGGTAAATAAATGAATCGCTTTATGAAAGAAGGCTTTTCTCCTTCTTTTCGCGTCTGTGGCAATAAAAAAATCACGATAAGAAACGCTTTGCCAGAGATGCTGACATGCCAGGAACAAGGTGGTCTCTGGAGTGAGACAGAGAGAGCAGGTGTGATAAACAATATGAGGTATGAAACGTGATGTGGCGTCAAAATTTCTTCTAACCCAAAAGATATCGATATTAAAAGCACGATCGATTTCTTTTTTTGTGAATCTCGTATTCATTATTTTTCACCCTAACAAATGCACTTAGAGTCAATAATAATAAAATCATTGGGATTATTTAGTACCGTCGAATGCATAATTCATTAAAAAAAAATTTATCCACAAAACACTGCTTTAGAATTGTTTGTAATTTATTAAAAACTCTAAATGTGTAGTCTCATGATCGAAATTTGTTTCTAAAAATTTCCTATCAATTCAAATAATGGTAGGAGTTTGGTAAAATTTATATTTCAAGTGAGATTGTTTTCTATTATTAGCACGAGACAGCGAGTTAATTGGATTCTAAGTTATGAATATCCTTACAGAAGATTGTAAAAGTTTTCAAAAGTATCAAATTGAAATTTCGTGAAGTATTTAACAAAAATTTTTTTATATTATGAGGGAAAAGTCTTTTGGAAAGAAAAGGTAAATTTTGCCGTACAAATCAGAAAAGTTCTAGTAATTTCATGAGTTGAATTATGATTTAAAATTTATAAAAACTTGGCGTTATAAAATTAAAAATTTTTGTTTTCACTTAAACTGCAATCTCATCAACTTATATTTTTGAATGTAAGACAATGTGAATTTGAAATATTCAAGTTAATGTGAAATCTGGAAAAAACTCAGATACTGATATTTTTTAAAATTATGGAATTTTTCAAGTACTCAAACATTTTGACATTCGAAACACAAATGTTCAAAATTCGTAACTTGGGAGTGCAATAAATATTTTGAGAATAGAATAATCAAAATTTTGACCAAACTTATTTCTCAAAACTTTCAGAACATGAATTTCAAACAAATCTCTATGTATTCTTTTAAAAAAACTCATACACCAAAAATAATCGTGTTTGACACTATCAAGATAATAATAGTACTTCAATTTCCGAATCTCAAAATTTCGATTAAAAAAAAAATTACATAATAATTTAATTCGATAACATTTAGTTAAAAAAAAAGTGCCTTTTTAAATCTTAGCTTTTATGGCTCGTTCAAATATTTAATATTTCGTATCCTTTCTTCTATTGTAAAAAGCTGAAAATACTTGCATTTGTTTTTGATGCTTGAGTTATTCTTTGAAAGAATATTATCTTTTTTCATGTTAAAATACACTTGCATTTATGAAACTTTAGTAACTTCCAGTTTATAAAAAGACTTTATCTTGAGAAACGAATAATAGTTTTTAATTATGCGGAAATTAAGCTTCATAATAATTATCGCCAACGACCCCAATATCTTCTTCCCGTAAATCCCGCGATAAGAAAATGTCAAGATGCGGGCAAAGACATAAATAATTTGAAACGCGGATAGAGTCTGGTATTTATTCCTCGCAATTGCTTCTGTTGAGTTCGAGTTACTCGTTGTTTATTCGAATCCGCGGATAATTGATCAATATTTAAAATATAGTTACTGTGAGTTATTTTTGATAAAGTTGTTTGTTTAGGAGTCAAATTAAAATTGATGATTCGAAAAACAAAATGCCATGAAATACAATTTTAATGTATGTTTTCAATGACCTATTGATTATTGTAACAGTAAAGGAAATTTTTGAGCAACCCTAACATTTCAAGTAACTGTAAATATTCAACAGAATGTAATGCCATTGATTTTTCAAAAATAGCATTATTAAAATATATGCAAAAAACATATTACTATTTCGATTGATAAAAACAGTGTATCGTCGTAAAGTTAACAAGTTCAACTTTTGAATCACATATACAGGGTGTATCAAAAACTACGGACGATAATTTGTATGAATTTTCTTCAGATTTTTCTAAGACTAAAAGTCCTTTACAACTTTTCGCGAAACT